>VZSZ01006035.1:842082-890951 GCA_013398815.1 Ibidorhyncha struthersii | reverse complement strand
GGGGCAGGGTCCTGCTGCCTGCGGGGTCGCTCTTCTCTCTCCTGCCGGCTCCTGCTTCCTCCCTGGGGGCAGGGGGGGCTGCGACGCACTGGTAAGGGCTGCAGAGACCTTCATGCTCTTGGATACTGGGGGCTGGGGTCAGATGCCCATCCCATATGCAGGTGGCTGAAAACGGTCTAAGACCCATGGGCTGTGATGAGAAAACGGGTTTTCCCTGCTGCTAATACTGAATTCCAGCAGCGCATCATCCCGGTGGAGCTCATCCACACTTTGGCGATGGGCTGGTTGTATTGAATTTATCTCTGTGCCCGCGTGTGCTTGGGAGCGCATGTGTTGGGGTGTGACTGGAGGAGAGAGGGGTAGGAGGCTGTAATTTTAGCTGCATTACTGTCGGGATGAAGAATTAGCTATTGCCCAGCAAGAGAAATATTTTTGCATTAAGAGAGATTTCACAGTTAAAGACCACCTGCTGAATTAATCTGTGGGTCAGCTGGAGCTGCCGTATAACCAGCCGCCTGCCAAAGCAGCGCATACATAACACCAACGTATAATAACATGTAAATATATCATAACTTATTCTCCGCTGCTCCATCATCTGCAGCCAGTGGAGCAGCCCTCCTCGGCGGGGCGGCCGTGGATGTGGCATACCGAGCATGGGAGGGCGGTTAGGGCTTTGGCCCTCCGGGCGGTGTTTCCCCCTGAGGCTGAGGGTTTCAACTCTGGGAATCTATTGCCTATAAAGCATTTGCCCTCTTCAAATCCCCCCTGCTTCAATCAGAGCACGGCCAGGTTCATTACGATGGGGAGAAGCAAGACAAGTGGGTTCAGCACGGCTTCTTCCAAGAGATGGCTTTTGATTCGCCAAAAAACTCCAAGATTGGGAACATATAGGGAAAAAAACCCCAAACCCCAAAGCAACAAAGCAGCCGAGTGCCCATGTTTCGCTTGCCCTTCCCTGCTGCATTGGACGGGCTCTGTGGTTATCTGCCTGCCGCAGCCGCCTGCCCCGGCCCTGCCTTTGTCTGCCCGTCAGCCACGCGTTAGCCGAGTTAATGAAGGACGATGGTGCAGGGCCACCGGAGCAGAAAAGTGGGTGGATAACGCGTGCCGGGGAGAGCGAGGAGCAGTGGGGTCTGGGTGGGTATCGCCGGTTGAGAAGGAACAAAAGGAGCTGCCGGTTCATCACAGAAATAGGGGCGTTTTGCAGCCCAGCACACACACCCCCACCCCCACCTTGTGCCTCATGCCTCCTAATCGAAGATGGCCATGGTCTCCTGCTGACCTCCTCTGGCCCTGTGTCCCTGGACCCTGGCTGCCCCGGGGGTCCCTGTGCAGGGCTGAGCTCTGCAGGACAGGGGACATGTTGGCTGCTTTGCCCCCAGGATGCCGGGGTGTCCCTGGACGCAGGGACTGTCTTGCCTGTTCCGTCCGATGGCTGGAGAAGTCGTTGGCACAGTTTTGGACCGGTCCTTGTGCTCTCCCAAACATTTCCCACATGCGGTTCAGGAGCCAGCGCAAGTGAAGAATGTCCTTTGGATATTTTGGAGGGTTTTTAGATGTTTCGGAGAGTCCAGGTTGGCAGAGGCAGCCGTTTCGTGCTCCAAGCGCATCCCTGCTCTCGGGTGTGCTGGGGCTGTGTGGCTGTGCCCCCGTCCCTGCCCTCGCCGTGAGCGTGGAGGGTCTCAGCACCCGCAAGGACAGAGCTAAAGGCACAACATCGGCAGCACGTGCCGGTGGCAGGTTTGACTCCCACTATTTGCTGCCTTGTGGCAGTAGCTATTACCCCATTGTCCTCAGGGGCCCCGCAGAAGTGTTTTTTCCACCCACAGCCTCAATTTCCTCATGCCTCCGAGTGAGCTTGGGATGCTCAAGGGCAGGTGCTCAGCGTGGGAGCTGCCACTGTGGGGATGGGTGGGTTAATTTTGTGGTGGAGACCCGTGGGCAAAAGAGCTGGCTGCCGGCTCTGCTGAGCTGCGAATGCCACCGAAGACACGTTCATCCCTGATTAATGGAAACTGAAAAGCAGGATCCCGAGGACCCGCGGGTCCCCTACCCCCTCCCTGTCGCAGACTGACACTGCCAAACCTCGCCCTGCGCTGCCGCCGGGTTTGTCCTGCACGGAGCAGAGGACGGTGGGTCTCACCTTGCCTTTCCGTGGCGGAAGAGCAGGCAGCGAAGCCCGTGGCTGCAGCCTGCACCCTGCCTGCAAAGCTGGCGCGGGGACACAGCCACCGCCCCGCTCCCCCTGCTCGCCCTCCCCACCGCGTCGGTATTGATTTGACTTGAACTCCCTTTAACGTGCTGTGATTTCTTTCAATTAGGTTTTGAGCGAGGCCCCTGTGGCGTTCGATAGAGCCAGCCCCAGCACGGCGCCTGGACCAGGACGGTCCAGAGGGAGATGCTTGGCGATGCTCCCGCATCCCTGACAAGAACATCCCTCCAAGTCTTGTTTTCCCCACGTCCCATGACGACGATCCCACTGCTTAACGGTTTCCCCTTGTCCCCTCTGCATCTCCTAGCTCTTTCCACCCCTTGTACTTGTGACTTTGCTACCCCGGCCCATAGGACGGGTTTGCCCCATCGTTAGTTGGCTCATCTTCCTAATTTAGACAAGCATCAGACATGCATGGCCCCCCCTGCTCTGTGCAGGAGCAGCCCCGCCGCCAACCGGCGCTGAACCGAACCTGAGCAACCCTCATCTTCCCATCCCCGGCAAAGCCGCCTTGCTTTCCCCTTTCTCCTTGGTGGCTGTCACCTCCGTGGGGATGTACTTAGCCAAGTCGGGGCTTGGTGTCATGCTGTTTCCGGCAAACTAATGGGCAGAGTTCTTGTTTTCAGAGATTGTATAGAGCAGAAATCCCTGCACTTCATCTCCAGCTGCAATTACCGAAGCCAAGTCGATGCGGTTGATGGTAATAGGATGGTAACACTGTCTGAATTTGTATTTAATGCTGATTCCAAGGGTCTATAATTTTCATCAGCACCACATGACTTTTTATAGAACAGAAAAATGTGAGAGCGGTTAATGAGCTGTAATTCTGGAGAGCTTCTGCCTTGATTGGGACTAATTATTTTCTTTATAAAAATAATTAACAATCCACACAACCTATAGAGTGAAAGGCATGTGGCATTAATTAAACCATGCGGTATTTTCAATGCACCTTTATCTCCCCTTTCCCAGCACGCCCCGAGTAGATGGTGGCGTTGCACTGCGGAAAGCCGAGCTGGGTGTGAGCTCTCATCGGGGTGAGGGCTCGTGCAGGGCAAAAAGGGCAGGTCCTGAGCGAGGGGGCTGCATCCAAATCCCACTTCTGCAGCCTCCCGACCCTGTGTGTACCATAAAAATCCTCATTTGGCTAGGAGAGGCTGTTTTGGCTAGAATAAGGTGATGGTTTCCACGCGTGGGCTGTCTGTGATGAGTGCGGAGGGGGATGCTGGGGATGCCTCCGTGTTTCAGCTGAAGAGCAGCCGGCAGGACCCCGGCGGGGGGGTGCAGGGGTCTGCGCCAGGCACTGTCGCTTGCCATGGGGCATCGAGATATCCCAAAACTGAGATGGTTGCTTTGCATGGACCGAGCCCTTGTTCTCCAGCGCCCTGAGATCCTGAGACGAGTCCCAGGCCAGTGTGCCCCGGCACCGATAGTGCGCAGGTCTGTGTGTGCTTAGACGCACACTTACATAATATATAATTGTTAACAAGACTAATTCCTCTATTTTCCTGGAGGTATTCTGAGGACTAATGAATATATTTGCATAATCTTGATTTTGTTTATGAATGATTCTGGATTATCCGAATGTGAATAACACCGGGGCTTTGCCGTTCTAGATTGCCTTTCAGCTGAGGATAGCAAAGCGTTTTACAAATATTAGTTCAGCCTCACAAATCTCAGCAAGCAATAAAATTATTATTACACCCAATTAAAGATGGCTGTGCCGAAAAGTGGTCTGCCACGGGGCCCAGGAGCCCGGGGAGCCGCCCGCCTCCTCCAAACCTTCCCCCTACAGAGCAGCAAGCCAAGAAATATTCTCCCCTTTCTTTTTTAGGGGATGGTTTAAAACAATGTTCAGGGTTGCAGGGTGGCGTGGAGGGTTGGGGACAAGATCTGGAAGCAGAGAGGGAGGTTTCTTTCTGGCTTTGACCCCCAAACAGCTCTCGGTGCTGCAGCACTGAGCACCTCGGTGCCTGCCATGTGGCAGGGGTTGCATGGCCACATCTTGTCCCTCCTTGCAGTGCAAGTGGGAGGAAGAAAGGACCTGCCTTCCCTCCCAGAAACTCTCCTTAACTTAAAACCCCCTCACCAGTCCTTCCTGGGCAGCTGGCAAGACCACTGAGGTGTTTCCCACGGGACCAGGGGGTGTTAAGGGGAAGGAGGATTGGAGTGACACCAAGCCCTCCCACCCATGGAGCTGAAATTTGGGAATTTTGACATAGGAGATGTGATACAGGAAGGCAAAGGGCCTTTCTGGCCATAAAAAGCCCCCAGCAGCATGTAGCAGAGGGCTAAAGCCTGCTTGCCACCTCCCTCCCTGGGCTGGGAACGCCGTCGGCTCATCTCTCCGGCAGGAGAAATCTGTTGCTTAAATCCTTTCCATGGGAGCTAATTGCTGCCCACACATCCCCGCGCTGGGACATCTGCTCCTCGCGTGTCTCTGGGACCTCTCGGTCCCACGTGGCCCTGGCGGCGTGGCCCTGGGCATCGAGGCGGGATGGATGTTTGGGAGACAAGTCCCAGACAAAGGGATATGCAGGGAACCCCGTCTCACCGGACCCCCCCCGAAAATGTTACCCTCCACCCGTCCCATTCGGGGTAGAGCAGCACCGGTGTACCCTGCTCGGGTGATGCCCCTAGACACCCGCGTTGGGGACACCCATTCAGATGCACCCACAGGTCTGTCCTGAACGTGTTTGAACATTTTTTGATGTCGGAGTCGTTTCAAGCTGAGCCCTTGGGATTGCTGTTCATTAGCTGCAGGCAGGCAGGCAGGCATGCCTGTGTCCCGGCACGCAGGGTGGTTTATTAACGGGGTGCGGTGACCTAAGTGTCCCTGTCCCCAGCCTGGATGGATGGGGCAGCTGTCTTCTCTCTGCTTTCCCCATCAGCCGTAGTCTTTCCTCGGGCAGCTCCGCAGGGAGGAGGCAGTTGTGTGAACAGGTTGGGGTTTTTGGAGTTATCTGAGTGTTGGGACCTCCAGTGTGTTTTCCCCTCTTCTTCCAGTGGCAATTAAAAAAAAAAGCAAATTAAGGGAGAGGAGGAAAAAGCTTTATTTGAGTGGCAAAGGGAGCATTGCTGCTCCAAGTGGATCTTCTCCAGCCGTCTTCTCCTTGCTGCTTTCAACGTGCCTTATTACTAATTCATTTTTAAACTGATCTCTCAGCACTCCCAGGAGCTCCTGGTAACTGTGTGCTTACAATCCCCCATTTGATTAAAATTTAATGAGCTATGTTATTGGCAAATACACTATTTCACTGCTGTTCGCCCTGCCAAACAGCGTGGGTTTTTGGACAAAGGAGGGAACGGGGGCATCGCAGAGAGCACCCGTAACAACCCAGCACTGCAGGTGTGGCATCCCGTGGCCCGGCCCTGCCATTGCTTGGCAGCACCCAGGGTGACATCCTCATTAAGGAACGAGCCCAGGGCCACCGGGACAATAGTGCTCTCCAAAGATCCCGGATTAACCTGTGCGAGGGACCGGAATCCTGTGTGCAACCACGGCCCCATCCATGGCAGCCAGCACTGAAGCAAGGCGCTGCCGCGGGGGCTTGGCTTGATCCCGGGGCGCTGCGGTGGCACAGGGGGTGCTCCCTGGGGGGTGGGGGCTGGGGTGGCACTGTGCAGCCCCTTGGGCGTGAAGGTGCTCTCCAGCCTGACCACACTGCAGATAGTGGCAAAGCGCTTCTGTTCTGGGACATACTTCAGTTTGGTTTTAAGTTAAAACCCTCCAAAAAGGTTGAGCATCGTGTCCCAGTGCTCCTCGGCTTCCAGCTCCCAGTGTTGTGGTGGAAAGTTCCCAACCACAGCCACTGGGTTCCTTCCAGACCGTGGTCCTGCCCTTTGCCTACCTTGGATTTGCTCTGTGCCTCTCGTCAGCAAGCAGTTAATGAGAAATTTCAGCTCAGGTCCAGGCTTATCCTAATTGCAAGCTCTACACTCTTCCCCCTTCAGCGGGGAGCTCCGGGCTGCCTGGGGGACGATGGTGGGGACAGGGTCTGGGAGTGCAGTTTGTGGCCAGCCGGGAGTTGGCCGTTGGGTTATGGCAGGGTTTAGCTTAAGCTTTCGGCCCCAGTCCCTCTTCAGACTGGTCCCTGCCACTCCAGGGTCACTCAGGAGCCTGGAGCCCCCCAAAACATGGGTGAGCAGAATTGCTGTGGCCTGATGCAGCTCGGGGTAACATCGGTACTTTCAGCTCTGTTTGCAGGCACCAGGAGAAGCCGAAGCTCCTCCTTTGCTCTTCCCTGACTGAGAAGAAAACCGGTTCCTTTACAGGCATGTGAACCTGCAGGGTATTTGTCTAAGGAGGCGGATTTGAGGATAGGAAAGGCATAGGATTGTCCTCCTGAGAGCAAGCCTGGCCTGGCAGCGTGCAGGTGCTGATGGGCACAAAGCACCACAGGGACCTCCGAGTCCGCAGCGTGGGAGGCACAAGATGCCGTAGAAACCGCTCGAGACGGGGCAGCAGTCCAGGTTTCCTTTAGAAACGATAAGACCGTGTGCCATAATCCTCGTGTTTATCTCTGCTGTCGCTGGCAGGCGGTCGTCGGAGCCGTCCCAGATTGCTGGCAGCGAGGGAAGGTGACGCTGAGCCCTGCAAGGCCGGGTGCTCGGGTGGGAAGAGGGACGGGAAGCGTCCCTAGAGAGAAGTGTCCCCAGCCTCGGGGAGCAGGGAGAGGCTTTGCTCACCATCGTGCTTGACCCTACCTAACATGGTCCGTGGGCGCATCGCTTTCCCCCGCAGAGTTTTACGCTCCGCCAGATCTGTCCATCCCGTGCTGTGCAGCGGGAGCCGCCGCCAGCTGGTGCCCGGCACGGAGCCCTCCCCGCAGGCTGCGACCGCACCGTATCCCCCGAAGCATCTGGCACTGACCCTGCGCCGCTACCGGGGCCTCTTCCAGCAGGGAAGCTCCTCTGTTCTGCTTCAACCATGCATAGCAAATCAGCTGCTGGAAAATAAAGAGCCAAGCTGCTTTTTTGGCCCGGGATGTGATAAGAGCGGTTGTTAAATGTTTCTGGAGTCCGAGAAGCAAAAGGAGCTGCTGCCGCATTCAGGCTTGCAGCAGGATGCAGTGTTCCCGGGAGCAGGAGGGGGAGGCGAGTCACGGCTGGCAAAAATTGGATGAAAAATGTATATTACGGAATTGTATTTCTCTTCTGTGTTTAAACTGCCTCAAGAAAACCACGCGCTTTTCTGCAGCTGGTGCCTCTGCTGATGCACAGAAAAAATAGTGGGTAGAAGATTAAAATTGAACTGGCTAGGAGTCTGTGTAATCAGGGAAAGTATCTCGGTGATTTGCTATTATAATTTTCAATAACAAACTGCAGGGCTCCTGCCGCACTAATAATAACGGTTTGAATGAGGTGGGGAAAGAACCTGCCGTGGGGTGTTTGTGTGTGTGTTTGTGGGAAGCACTTACAATTTTCCCCATCTCCTAATTTTGAAGAGGTATTTTTAGTGCATATTTCAAAGAGCTTTACGTAAACACATCAGCTGGAGTTTTTGCTTGGCAATGTCTTTACAACCTTCTTTTCTGCCCCCTCCCTCTCCTGGGACAAAGGAACAGTTCGACCATTTCTTTTTCAATCAGATGAGCAAAGCTAGGGAGCAAGAGAGAAAATAAAAGGGTCACTCTGCTAGCGCTAAAAGGCTTCTCAGCCCAAAGTGGTGGATTTTAGAAATGCTGTGAGCAGCTCAGCCCACCCTTGCCGGGGCCAAGAGCCAAGAGCAGAGGCGCATCGGAGGTGGCTGTGGCAGAGAGGTGTGGGAATGCGGGAGAGCGGGGACCCCAACCTGCCCGCCTGCCCCCTCCTGTGCAGCCAAAACCTCTAGGTGAGGAAAGGAGAGGAAAGATGCGAAATTCAATCACGTGTCACTTTTTGCATGTTACTCAGAAGCGGTGAGAGCATCCCTGGTGTGATTGCCTGCGGGCGCATGAGTTTCTGCTGCTTCCCCTTGGGGCGGTGCGCCTGCCACGGACACCTGTGTCCTTTCACGGGCTGATGTTCCCAGTCCCCAGGCGAGGCATCCATCATTGGTTTAATGCCATTGAAATATTCACAACTAATAGGCTTATCAGAGATGCTTTAACCTTTTTCGTCTTCTGGGCTCTGGTCGGCTGGAGCCGCTCCTACCTTTTCACCAGCGGCTGTAGAGATGATGGGAACATGGAGCCAGCCAGGGCTGAAAAGGGCAAGGTAGTAAAGTTTCTGTATTGGCTTTCCAAATACTCTGTCCTGAGCTTGGAAATGCTGTCGGTGGAGGTCTGCCAAGAGCAGTCAGTGCTCGGGGTCTTCAACGTGCTCCTCATGCATGTGGCCAAGTGCCCTGCAGCACACCGCTCCCGCTCGGGCTGTGCATCCAAAACCCAACCCAGCTGCGGGTGCAAAGTAAACTAAATGATAAAAATAAAAGGTTTGGTTAGCATGATCCAGCCCCAGCGTGCTTATGCTGCTGCTTGCAAAGCAGCTGGGAAGGGCAGAGAAGCTGCGGCCAGGCTACAGCGGGAGCCCATCCCGCAGAGGCAAGGGACGATGCTGCTGAGGTTGGAGAGGTGGCCTCGTGGCAGGGTCCGGCAGCTGAAAGGTCACTAGGAAGGCAATTTGCCCGCTCTTCTTTCCTCTCTGCTAGACGAGCTGAGCTACTGCGGGGGAAAAGGATGATTGATGAAAGCGTTGTGGCAGGAGAGTGCTGTGGGGCCGGGGCAGAAGAGCTCGGCTGGGACGTGGGAGCCTGCAGGCAGAGGAGGGCAGCTGCCCGGCCCCGGCAGCCCTGAGATGCCAGCACGCAAGGATTTCAAGTGCACACCAAACCCGCACCGACTGCATGTCACCGCAGGACCGGGGGGGACGGGTGTCGCTGGGCTCAGCTCCCGGTGAAGCGTGTGTCACCGAGTGCCACATTTCATGGCCTGATGAGATGGCACTTGGCCATGGCATCGAGCGCGGCAGCCTGGGATGGAGGAACAGGGATGCTTTGTGAGTTAGCTCTGCTCCCTGAGGCTGCAAATACCCTGTGCCTTTGCCCCATCCTCTGCGAAGGGCGCCAGGATCCGTCCGTGGGCAGGAAGGGCAGTGCAGTCTCATGGGGCTAACAGGGGGGAATGTGTGGCCGGGCTGGTTCAAGCCCCCAAGGACTCACCCGTGGGGCTCACCCACAGCTCTAGAGGCCACAGCATGTCTTTAACAACGTCCATGAGGGGTCTTTGCTGAGCCCAGCACATCTCCCAGGTCTTGCAAACACCGCATGGCACCTCCCCGGTCTTGCATTTTCCTTGGCCTCTGCAGAGAAGTGGCCTTATCCTGCCACCCGTGTGCAGCATGACACGTGGTGCAAAAGCCTCCTGCTGAGTCCACCAGTGACTGTCTGCCCTTCCCCAGCAAACAGTGATGTCCATTCCCAAAGGGATCCATCACGGAGCGCGGGGGCTGCAGCATAGTTAATTGGCCTCCATGGTGCCACCACAAACTGGGGGTGACACCCCAGTCCCCCAGGGGAAGGCACGCAGAATGGGGTGGCATCAGGCGATGGGGCTCTGCAAGGCACCGCCGGCGGCAGTGAGCCCAGTGGGATTCAGAAACACGACGTGGCTTTGGGAAAGGCTGGTGGGAAGCGGTTCAGGCAGTCTGCAAAGATAAACAGGGACCCCCCCACACCTCGCAGCTGGGCTGCCATCGCATGCCCTGCTCTCCTCCAAATGGCCGTAGAGTTTTATGGTGGTTTCATCCCCCTTCAAATTAGGAATATTTGGGTTCTTTCCCACCAGTGACCTTTTCTGCATCATTTCTATTAGGGTAGCAATACATTATTTCCCTCCACTGTCAACACATTCTGTTAGGGAAAAAAAAACACGGGAGATCCCAAATTTGACACCAAAATGAGGAGATGGGCTGGCTGGGTTGTGAAAAGCTGTGAAAGGCTTGGGCTGGTGGGAGAGACAAGAGCCCTGTGTGCCTGCTGCTTCCCTTCCAACCACTGAAAAGCTGGCAAAAATTGCCGTGAGCCCCAAAAAACCCTCCTGGACTGGAGACCACTGCAAAGGGAAGGGACAAGGCGAGCACCATCGTGGGAGGTTGCACAGAGAGTGTTTTGCCGTGAGCTGGCTGCAGGCAGCCCGGCGGGTGCTCTGCTGCGTGGGGTCTCCCCGTCAGGAGCAGGGATGCTGCTTTTGGACAGGTCTGATGGATAGGCTGGATTTCTGCATGGGAGAAAAAAAGAAAAATAAGTGCAAGCAACCAAATTGTCTAATGGAAATGGAGAAACTCGGAGGGCAGGCAGGGTGGGTGGGTAGCTGCCTGTGGCCAGGAGTGCGTCTTTAAGGACAAACATGCGACCCATACCTTGGGCAGAGAGGCTGCGGTCCTCGCTCCGATGGTGGAGGAGTGTTGCCCCCCAGCAGGGCAAACCCTGGGTGCCCTTCCTGCCTCCTCTTCCTCCTGCCTGCTCTGGCACATGTCTCTGCGGGCAGCACGTCTGCCCCAAGCACCCTCGCTGCCCTCCCGGGACTGGCTCTAGCAAAGNCCGCAGAGGCTTTTTCCTTTCTGCTGCAGGCAGGGGACCGGCAGGGGAAGGTGTGATAATGCTCTCCTTTGAGGCCACAGTAATCGTTCACACCAAACTGCAAGCACTTTTATATCAGTCATGAAAGACATGAAAGACAACAAATAAAAAATATGTTTTTATATATATATTCAATCAATGCCTATGGAGCTTAACGCAAGGGGATTACCAGCCAGTTTAGAGTGTTAGTGACTCTCAGTGTTCATCAGAGGAGAACATTTGGTTGAATTGAAGCCAGCCTTTGATGGGATTGGAGAACAATTATTTCCATCAATAATTACTTCCAAGCCCAGAAGAAATGGCTCCTAGCGTGTTGCGGGACAGGAGTCCTTGGTTGCCTCAAGGCCAATATGTTTTAACCCCAGGACTTGAAAATCCCATTAGTGGGAGCAGGGGCTGGGGTAAGGGGGACATTGCCCGCCGTGCCCGGGTCCCTCCTGCGAGGCAGCAGTGCCCCAGAGCGCTGCCAGCCCGGGGCGGAACCCTCCCGCCCCCGCTGCTGGAGCTGATCCATCCCAGACTTTGCACAGGTCATTAATTTGGGGACATTTTTAATGGATCCTAATGGTTGAGCCTCAGAAGGCTTGTTCTTAAAAGGGGTTTGGGAAAGGCCACAAGCTAATTAGCTTGCACAAAGAAAGCAATTAACCATGTAGCTTCCCGGATGGTTAAAAATAACATAGATGTTTGGGGGATTTTATTACCAGCAGAGTAATACATTTTTAAAGCCAGAGGGACCATCACCTCCTACATGTCCTGGGCCAGAAATATTTCACCCAGCTTCCCCCCCACTCACCCCTGCTGCTCGTACTTGGCTGATGCCCATCCTTAAATGTTCAGGCATTGCAAAATGCGCTCCAAGGAGTCAGCTATTAAAGTGGGAGTTTGTTGAGAGAGAAAATACAGGTGGACAGAGGGGTGACCCTTCTGCAGGTGTTCCTGTGCCAACTCCTGAAAAGTCTTGCTCGTGGCTGGGGCAGGCAGCAGGGTATTCCTCAGGGCACGCAAGCCTCTGGCCATGCCTAACTGGGGTTGAAGTGCCATTTTAGCATCACGTTGCTCTTTAACTACCCTCTTGGCCCCATTTAACCCTCCAGATGTGCAGCATGCACCTGACCCCAGCCCTGTGTTCCTGACCCCACAGCTTGCGTGTGATGGCTGTGATGGTGTCTGCAGCCAAAGCACCCTCCTGGCACCCCTGAGCCGCTGTGGGGCTGGCAGGGGGACATCCCAGCCTCCTCCTGCTCCAGGGAGTTCATGTGGCCCAGAGGCTTTGGTGTGCGAAGGGACAAGGTGGGTGTGGTGGCAGATGCAGCAGTGGGACCTTGCAGAGCTGACCTGGGGACAGCTAAACCCCAAAGCAGCACCCACAGCCTGTTCCTGAGGTTGGCTTCAAAACGATAACAGGAAGAAATGGGGACACTTTCTCCGCCAGCTGAGCCCAACCCACCATCGGTACCACCCCACAGCCAGGTCGGGCTTGGACATGCCGGTGCTTGCTTTATTTATTCGAACAATACTCTGGATGACACCAAAACCATAGCATTCTTGGCGCCCCTGCTGGGTGTGGTTTACAGCTTTCCATTAATCTTTCTCTTCTTTGAAATAACCTTCTGTGGGGCCTGAAAAGCTATTTACTTTCCTCTGGAGTGTCTGAGCTCGGGTTTGTTTGGGTTTGTTTTCTCCATCTGCGTTCTTTCCTCCATTTGAGCTTGCCCTGCCCAAGCCCTAGTGTTTCTTGGAGATGTCTCACCTCAGGCTTGCCCTGCCCTGGCTCTGCTCCTCACCAACTCTCATGGTCTCCCCAGGGATCTGGCAGGCACCTGCCTGGCCCAGGTGGTTCCCCTTAGCTCTGCTGGGCTCTCCCAGGTTCTCCAGTTTGGCCTTTCAGCAGGACCAGGTGTGTTTACTGGCCCAGCACCCTATTTGTAGGAGTGAGGAGGAGGTCTGTATCCTGGCTGCCACAGCTTTGCTTCTGCTTGGATGCTGGTAAGGGGGACGGGATGAGGACATGTGGTGAAGTATTGGCAATACAATACCAGGTATGGGGAACGGCATTTGAAATGCAAAAGCTTTTTTTCTACCAGAGCACAACACCAGTGCTGTCTCTGCAGAGCTGGTGAGCTAAACCCCACAGTGCAGAGGAAGGTGTCTAGGGGGTGCTGGTCTGACCAGCTACCATTGCCCCTTGCCATCGCATCGGACCCAGAGACTGTGCTGTCCCTGCAGTATGGCGCCGTCTGGCTGCTCCTCAGCTGCGTGATGCTTAGAATCATAGAATCGTCTAGGTTGGAAGGGACTTTTAAGATCATCAGCTCCAACCATCTTGTGGCATCTGCCTGAAAGCCAAGTGCAGCATGCCCATGCTGGGGAGCAGCTTGGCTTGAAACGGGACCATTTCCCACTGCAGTGCTGAGTGCTGTGGGCTCAGGAGACCTGAGAGCAACCTGCAGTTCTCCTTTGCAGCAGCATAGGTCCTACCTGCAGAAAGGAAAGGGGATTCTCCAGTACATGGGAATCCTTCAGCAAAAGAGTCCAGCTGTAAGGACAGCTCTTCATTGTTTGCACTCTCTCCTGTGGCTCCTGCAGTGGGACGCTCAGCTGCCTGCCGTACCCTGCGGAGGACAGACGTCCTGAAAGGCTGAGTGGCCGTGCGGTCAGGGAGGCCTCCAGCACCAACGGCTGTGCGAAAGAGAAAGAGAGACGAGACCATGCTCGCCGCAGTTCACGCAGGTAGGAGCTGCGAGCGGGGTCACCCTGAAGCAGGGGGATGGCGGAGGAGGCGTCTGTGACTTTACCCAGTCCCTCCAGGGGGGCTGTGAGAGCTGGGGATGGGTTAAATGACTGTGGGAGTGTACAGCAAATTTATGCAATTGCATGAAATCCCTGTGCGTGTTTGTATCTGTAGTTCTCTTCCACTCCACATCTTGCTCTTACAGCTGCCTTGCAAGTAATTCTGGCTGGAAGACAGGCAACCTGCCAGCATCCCTGTGTGCCACCAGGTCCATGGGGTACTCCCTGGCTGGTCATCGCTCTCAGCAATTCCCCTCTCCCCATGACTAGATCAGACCAGCAGCATTGGCTTCATTAGGACACAGCTTCATTATCAGTTCATCATTAGCCCCGACAATTTGAGAGGGGAAAAACAAATTGAACATTGTAAAAGAAGCATCTAGGGTCTCTGAGCCCTGCCTGCTAAACTCTCTCTGGGATTAAAGCCTTGCCGTTTGGTTAAAGATGCTGGAAAGAAAGAGCAAGGAAGCACATTTCATATCTTCAGATTTCAGGCTAACCAGAACAATAATCTACAGCGTATTTTTAATTAGACTTTGATTACAATCGTGGAGAAACAATTAAAATCGGATCAGTGCAGGGAGAAGGCTTCCACATCAAAGACAAAAGGTTTTATCATGTGAGAGGGAGAAGGGCTGTACAGAAACCGCCTGTGGTTGTACGGCACAGAGGTTTCTCCCTGCTCTCCCTTGGCCATGGCAGTGCCTGGCCATGGCCCTGGGCGAGGCGGGGGCGCTGAGACGCACACAAATCCATTTGCTGTGGGGGGCCCCAAATCTGTGCTAGGGGAAAGCACCTGGGAGCTGGGGTCCAGCATGCTGACAACTGCGGGGCCGAGGTGGGTGTTCAGGTCCCTGGTTCAGGTCCTTAGGGTGGCTTTGGGCAGGTGTCTGAGCTTAGTGACAATGAGCTGCTCTTGGAAAAGACATTTCTTCTACCTTAATGCAGAGGGAAAAAAAAAAAAAGACCTACCAAGCCCAAAGTGTGCCATATCCCATGATATAACTCTGCTGGTTGGTGAAGTCCTCGGGAGGAGAAAGAGAGCAAGGAGTATTTGGGTGCTCCTTGGGGACACTGGTTACACCTCGGATTTGCTGCACCAGAAGCACTCAGTTATTCACAGTTCACAACTAAAGCATTAGTTTAATTTTGCAGAGCAGCTTCTAAAAACATACTAAAAGCACTAAGCAATTGGCTTTTTATGATGGTGTAATTTTGCTAGTAACTCAAACCTCGGATGAGAAAGTGTTGGGGGGGCAGTGAAACCTGAGTGTCTCCCCCTAAAGTGATGCTTGTTCTGCGTTATGACTTTCGTTAATGATAATATTCGTTCTTTCTGCAGAAGACTGCTCAGTTTTTGGCCTGTTTCTGCAGGGAAGGCCCCACAGTGTTTTCCAAACACAGGGCTTCCTTCACGCATTCCCTGCTAGCGGCTCCTCCTGCTGGCAGGGCCAGAAGTGTGGGGGGAAAAAGGGCAAAAAAAGAGTACCCTTGTTTTCAACAGCGATTTTGCAGAGGCCCTGGGGAGCTGGCTGACCACAAACCTCAGTCCCAGAGCCATTGGAGGATCCACAGGCCGATTTGGGGACCAACATGGGGATCCACAGGCCACCACCAGCTGCCCTCATCTTTATGAGCACTCGCTTTGGTTAACGAGTAGCCACGGAGTACCTGACATTTTCAGCCAGTGCTCTGAATTAATTTAACCATGCTATTTGCTTTTCATCGAAACATAACGTAATTCAGCATCATATGTTTAAAAAAGAAATTAATTTACAGGAAGTTTTTTTTTTTGCCAAGGTTTAACAACTGTGTAAAAGATGCATATCTCATTAAATTACCATAGCATCTCAATAAATATATATATTTCTAATCAATTGCTATTTAACATATGTCAAGTCTTTTATTACAGTTAGATGCATCTGTTTGCAATAATTATTGTATGCAAATTAAATGCCAATTAATTATTTAAAGCATATTTACAAAGAGCAAAAAAACCTATAAATCTGTTACGGAGTCATTAACCTCAGCAAACATGTTTTAAATAATCAGCTGGCTTCACTGTGGTGTACAGTAGCTGTCTCATTATATCTCCATTAAGCCCATGGAGGAGACACTTCATTTAAACTGTGACCAAATTATTCGTTAGAGGGTAATTAGGTGCTCGCCTGCACCCCAGGTCCACCATGGGAACTGATCTCTCTGCCCTGGATGTCCCTGAGGTGGGGATGGCAGCAAACAGGGGAGAGCAGTCCCGTGTGAGCTGATTCAGTCATATTTTTATTATTTCAAATGATTTTTGTTGTTGTTGTTTTTTCCCCCCCTTCTTCAGCCCCTCATGTGATAAGGAGCGGGCGCCGCCGCCACCCCGGGGGAAGAAGAAGAAGAAGAAATCCGGTCGCAAGAAGCGAAGGAGGTGAGGGCGGCCATGGTGGCGTGTGGGGCAGGAGAGCACGGGCAGCCGTTGGCTGTGTGTATGTGGAAATCCAGTGTAAAATGGAGGCTGGATACTCTACAGGGAGGTACGAGGGGCTGGGGGTTTCCACAGGCCCAGGGAGGCGCCACCATTTTCTTGCCCTCCCCTCAGGGTGGCAGAGGCCAGGCTGGGGCTCACCCCGCAGCCCATCCTGGGGGGTCCCGGGTGCTCCCGGCCCCTCTCCACCCTGGGGAGATGCCCTTGGTGGCCGGGTAAGGGTTGGGGTGGCCAGGGAGGGCTGTGGGCAAGCCCCACAGTCCCTAATGCGAGCCCACCCACCTCCTCAGGTCTCCCTCCTACAGCCCCTCGCCTGTGAAGAAGAAGAAAAAGAAAAGCTCCAAGAAACGAAAAAGAAACAGGTATGGTCTTTTTTCCCCCCTTGAAAATGTAATTCCCTGCTGGCAGTGGCTGTTGGGGGGATGGAACTTGGACAAGGGGTGGAAGACATTACTGCCCAGCGCAGGAGGCAGAGAGGCGTCAAACGCCTGACTCTTAATAATGGCCGCCCGGAGGGCAGAGCCCCACGGGGAGGTGCAAGCCAGACAGCCGAGGAGAGGCAGACCCGGTGTCCCTCTGGGTGAGGAGGACACGAAATGGAGTGCATACCCAGTGCAAACAGATATGCACTGTCAGGGTGTGGGGGAAGAGGCAGATGAGCTAAATCAGTGCGAGGTCTGCAGAGCCGCCGCCTGCTGCCCTTGCTGTCCTGTTCCTCATGGCTCCCATCCTCCGGGATGCCAATGGGATCAGTGCTCAGGCTTGCACAGGTCCCTTTCTCTTCTCCTCCAGCCCGCAGAAAGTATCAGCATTTGGACCAGGGCAAGGCTCACACCAGCTCCCCACATCCACATCTCGGTCTTCCCTCCCAGCCCTGGGTGACTGCTTCCGTGTTCCCCCTCTGAAGCCCATTTTTAATTTAAAAAGCACGATTAAATTTTAAAACTGCAAATATTTCACTGGTTTCTCTCAACTCTTAAACTAATATTTGAGCAGAACAGTGGATGCTATCTCCCTTGGAAATTTCATGTATTTACAGTATATTGAACCAAAGAGAGAACCTACCAAAAATAGGTAACAGGGTGAAAAGTTGAGCTTGACTCTTAAAGAGGGAGGAGGAGAGACAAGGATATAGAAACTCCTTTAAAATACTTCTTTCCCAAGGAGGGAGTCTTGTGCTGTTTTATGGATGCCATCTTCTGACAGTAGTCCTGGGTCAGATGCTCCTTGGCTTTGAACCTTCAGTACCCATTTATGACCCTGCAAGCCAAGGATAAGCTGTAGCTGGTCCCAAAAGGCAGCATGATAAACCATTAAGCATCAGTGACCAATGGAGGTTGTTTCCAGACACCCGGTACCACTTCACCTACGGATCCCAACTGGCCTTGGCACAGGCAGTCTCGCAGCCCCTCTAGGCAGGACCACAGGCCATGTTTTCTGCAGGATATTGTGCTCCAAGCTGAGATGGGACACAGCGGGCTGTGCGGCATACTGGGGCCAGTCCTTACTGCAAGGAAGAGTGTCCTCTGTGCTCCCAGGGCTTTCTATGAGGACCACCAGCATGGTGGCTCCTGTGTCAGCCCAGGGATGCTGCAGGAAGCAAGACAAAAGCGTTACACTGGTTTGGCTGTGAGGCTGTTCTGGAGTTATACAGAAATGACTCTTCCTTTGACAGCTACTTGGTCCTTCATACAGAAACCCGGCGACTGGACTCACCTCTGCCCCCTCGAACTAAATGCAGTGCAAAACTGGAGGCAGTAGCACAGAAAAGGGATCCGCCAGGAACAGGGGATGTATCTGATATCTATAGACTTGTTATCCTGAGCATCATAATCTCTACTATTTGTAGAGTGTGCTAGTCGCTTCTACCACACCAGCATTTCTCACTGCCTCTTTGCCAGCTGGCTAAAGGAGAGTCAGGACCATTCTGCCCAACTGATACAAGAGGTCTTCTCACAGCACCCAGCCTAACGCCGGGCCTAACCATATTGTCTCTGATTCAAATTTCCAGTTTTGTGAGACCCTGTATTCAATGTACATATTTGTGTCTTGCAGGTTATCTTCAAAGAAGAGAAGACACAGGTAAGAGCTGAGCAAGTGTGGGTGGTCCCTTAGAAATGAGTTTAATGGTCTCTTCAAGACTTCACAAGGTTGATGCTCACCAGGTGGAGGCAGAAGATATTTTTCTTCTGTGTCTCCCTGTGTAATCCCCTTGGCTCCCTCCATCCTCTGTGGGCCTGGGGCTACCCTCTCCCTGTTCAGCCTTATGCGTTCCTCAAACCCCCACAGGAATCAGCCCAACCTCTGCACTCAAGCCCATAACTGGAAAAGACTTCTTGGTATAACGTAGCCCCTGGCAACCTCATCCGTGTTGCATCGATCCTGCATTTTGAGTCTTCATTTCCCTTGGGGTTTTGTTTGCAAACAGTATGGCATCCCCCAGCACTGCCCACCTTTGAAACATTCAGAGTCAGTGGCTTTCCAGGTGTGTACTGGAAGAACTCTCCTGATTCTAGCACGTGCGTGTACAGTATCAAGAAGTATTCATCTTCTACGGGAAAACGCAAAGCCACCAGGATGGTGGATCCATTTAAGGATCCTTTTTGGCCACGGGCATGAACTAGATTTGTCAGCAGGCACTCAGACCCCCTGTGCTGAGGCAGAATCATTAATCCCTTTCATTTTTATTGCACGCTCTTGGGCAATCTAGCTGTTACATTGATGTGTGATTGTGCAGCTTTTTATCAGAACAGAAATCTCTGAATTAATTAGCCATTTCTTATTTAGTTCTTCAAGCCCCAAAAGTAAGAGAAAGGAAGAAAGAAAACACAAAAAACAGTAAGTAGTGATTCACGGTGCTCCCTGCTCTGCCTGCACAGAGCTCCGGGGCTTGGAAGTGCTTGGTGTGGTGGGTCCCCCGGAGCTAACGCTGGCTGTGCAACCCTAAGCAATTCTCAGGATTATTTTGCAGCTAAAACCAGCAACTTTGGTTTTCCTGGAATGGGAAAGGGTTTGGAGAGGCTGGAGATCTTTCCTCTCCCTCTCTTTTGTGCTACCTCATTCAGTACTTTCTTTGTATCTCACAGGCATGTACAGTGTCTTGTTCATCCAGCCCTGAGCAGAGACTCCAGCTTTTCTGGTGAGGGCAGCATGAGAGGAAGGATGAACCCAAATCCGCGGAGTGCAGGGTCCCACAGCCTCCGCTGCCCAAAGAGCAGGCTGGCATGCTTACCAAGAAGGGCTTTAGCACCTCCTTGTTTGCTACTCTTGGAGGTTACAGTCTGGGCTACTCATGATGTACTACACAACCAAATATCTGAATGGGAGCAGAAGGCCATGGGGGGTAGGGAAGAAAAGGGACTGTTTGGAGGCGATGGAGGCTGCAAAAATCTGGGGTTGAGGTTCCCACCTGCCCTGGACTGGTAGCAGAGCACAATCCTTGCCCTATGAGGCAGAAAATCAAGGGGTATGGTATAAAAGGCGGTTCCTCAGGGCTGTCAGGAAGGCCTGTAAGCCTTCTCTGTTTTTTTTTTCACTTCCTTCTCTGTCTTCTCCTTGGAATTGCAACTTGCAGCTTCTTACTTGCTTTTAGAGCAAGGAAACTGTTCTGGGGCTGTACTCTGCGCACCAAACCCCTGGCTGGCTCTGCTGGGACTCGGGATACCCTGCTAGAGACAGAAACTGAGTTAGCAGATGGAAATCTGCTGGTTTGTTTGGGTTTAGTAGGACCTGCCCTTTAATCCTTCCCAGCACAACTTTTAGCTCTCAGGCAGAAAGGAGACAGAGGGACAATAACCTCTGACACTGCCGCCGTCACCCCAGTACGCACGGGGACTGAAGAGACTGGGAATCCATGAGATGCAGAGCACATTGTGGTGCCTGCACAGGCCATCTCTGTTGCATGCAGAAAGCTCATCTTGTTTTCTCTATGATTTCTGCACGTTCAGTAGCACAGCCACCTTTTTTCTTTTTTTCTCAAACTGGGCTGCTATGCACCCAGAAATCTCAGTGGTAAAACTGAGGATTCCCACGTTATCGGTAAAAGCAGGAGTCTCCTCAACCCAACGTGGCACTGGCGAGTATGCAGTAGCCTAATAGTGTGGTTAAAACAAAGATCAGATGCCCCGCTGGTATGCGCTGACCTGGGGGAACAAGAGCTGCTAGAACTGGTTTTTGGGGATAAACTAGCCAAGGCGTTTTAGCCCTCATCTCTCAGCTCACAAATCTGAGCTGAGCCACTCCCAGTTTCTGCAAACCTTCTTACTGCTCCCGGGTGTGGATCAGATAGATCCCATGAGCCATCTGCAATCAGGATTTTTGTATAATCACGCTGCTTTGGCTTATCTTTGTGTTGTGCTACTGGTTATCTAAATCACATAGGACCAGTTTTTCCTCCTGCAGAAAGGGAAAACTCTTAAACTGGAGGGACTGATGCAGAGGGTGAAGAGCAAATGTGGAGATTTTCACACAAATCCACCATGTGAGGGAGAGATGTTCAGTGTTGCTGATTTCAGCTGCATGGAAATAAGGAAGGAGGATCCCCAAATGTGAAGTTTTTAAAAATATAATCATAGGGTTTGAAAAGCATCAGAGGAAACAGCCAGGTGGAGTTCAAGCAATTGCCCTGGAGGCTGCCCTTTTGCCTTAAAGGAGGTGCTGTTCTCAAGCAATTGATCTGCTGAGATTTTTATAGTGGCAAATTGCTAAATGCTGTCCAGGCAGGTCAGATTAGTGCTGTCAGTGACTGGTATAGTGTGGTCATGAAACCAGACTGTGCCTGCCAGCTCACCCCATCATTAGCTTTGCCTGCTGGTGCAGCAATGCCAGCCTGAGCAGTTATGCCACCAGATCTAAAACAACTGCTGCGGTGGGCAGCAATGAGAGGGGAATGGGCACAGAAGGTGACAGGTAGCCTGCCACCCACATCGCCCTGCTGTGTGCCGGACTTCACCTGCTGGCACAGGCA
Source organism: Ibidorhyncha struthersii (assembly GCA_013398815.1). Taxonomy (NCBI): domain Eukaryota; kingdom Metazoa; phylum Chordata; class Aves; order Charadriiformes; family Charadriidae; genus Ibidorhyncha; species Ibidorhyncha struthersii. The sequence goes on along the minus strand of VZSZ01006035.1, from coordinate 869,950 downwards.
ACAGCAGCCCTTCAGTAATAGGGTCGGGTCATCCGTCAGCAATAGCCTGAATGGAGCAAAACGAGCACAGCAGGGCACTGAACGGGGGTCCCTGTGCGCACGGTTTGCTGGTAACTGTGCTGTGGCCCCATCAGAAAAGGGAGCGGTAGTGACTAGATGCCTGTAAGAAGCCAGGTAAAATGGTCCTGCCCCTCAAGCAGGAACCGTGTATAATGCAGGCTGCGGTTAGGGAAGCTTTTTGTTTATACAGCAACCATAAAAGCTGCCCCCAGGACTGGCTAGACCCCTCCACCTAGAGGGGGAAGGCTGGCTGTTACTGAGTGTGCTGTATTTGGAGCCTGTCCTTCTGCATCTGCTCTTTAACGAGGAGCCTGCACTACAGAGAGGGTTGGAGCTTTGGGATGGGTTGCCCGAAGGGACGGTGCTCGCCCAACAAGGCTCAGTAACGAGAAGGTCCCTGGCTGTCCCAGGGTAGGCTGCAGGATGAAGGGCGAGCACACAGCTCTTCAAGGTCTTGAGAGCAGAAAGGATCGGTGCTGTCTGCTGCACTCCTGCGTGCTAGTCCGTAGATCTCCCCCCAGCAGGCTACTGAGCCAACCTAATGGCTTGTAGTTAAATTGCTAGCCTAGATCTGGGTAAGATGGCTTGCCTTAATGTCAGTGTAGCGATAAAGGGATGGAGAATTTCTTATTCCCTGGTGTTCCGCTCAATGTTTCATACTCCACTCGCTTTGGTTTAAAACACAGAGCTTTTTTTCTGATTTGAATGCTATTGACTTCAGCCTCCAGCTGCTGGCTCTTGCATCGCCCCCAGCCTGCTAGCCTAACGGTGGTTTTCCTCTCTGCTTCTTAAAGCTCCCGTGGGCGCACCCAGAAATCTCATCGCCATCGTCACCGCCACTGCCACTCTCGCTCAGAGAGCTCCGACTCCCACTCCCCCAGCTGCCGAAGCAGGTAACGTCACTGCTCCCTGAGCTGGGTGTCCTGCAACACTTCCCAGTGGGCTCAAGGACGTGATTGCAGTAGTTTGTGTGACCCCCAAACTCTGCAGAGCCATGTCCCATTCTGGTAGCAGCTCTGTCACATACTGGGGGTTGAGTTTCTTGTGGTCTTTGCCACAGAAAGGTTTTGGCTCGAGGAGCGGTGGCTGCAGCTTTTCAGTCCAGCAGTCGCTTCTAATCCCCATGGCTGATGATCAGCCCATGACAGCCGATTCCAGCCTAGTTTCCCTTCCCCAGCCCAAGGGCTCTGTACCGCTGATGTCCCAGGAAACCCTTAAACTCGTTCTTAGCAATGGAAATATATCTGCCCACGGCATTCTCTAGCCACTGTCTTTGACCTGATTAAAATCTCAGTCCTGTGGATGACAGATACGTCCTGGGGCCAGCTAAGTGGATGCTGGTGCTAGACTCGGCATCACTGCAATAGCATGTCGCATAGTCTATACTCATCACGACTTCATGTTTCACATTTTCTGAAAGCACTCGATTGTATGAACAAACCACCCCTGCTCTCCCACTTCACTCCTCCTAACTACCGTGGATTTTCTTATGAAAAGCTGATGATCAGTGGGGGAAGGAATGCAATCAGTAGCTGGAGGGGTGTTCACACAAGAGCAGAGCATGTCTTCCCTTGGAGATGTATTGCCATAGGGACATTCAAGGCTGCATGAAAGTATGGTTTGCCTTGAACCACCATAAAATCATGAACTGGAGCTGAAATTTGAGGTTAAGGTCAAAGGTTGGATGCAAAATATTAAAAAAAAAAAACCAAACAAACAAAAAAAAAACCAACACCACAACAAAAAAAAAACCCACCCCAAACCTCACCTCCAAAAACCCTAGAAAAGCAAAATATCCCTTTTCTCTCCATCATGATGCCACAGAGCAGTCATGTGGAAGACTTCCCACAAGCTAGCCTAGCATAGAACTGGTTTGTACGGAGCTGGTAATGGGCGCTACTGCAATACTGAGGAATAATGGTTTGGCTGTTCATGTCTTCTGGAGGCACAGAGCCAGGTCTCGGGAGGAAGGGCGTAAAACACAGCGAAGACGCTCCCGGCACCATTCCAAGATCACGGCAAAGCAAAGCTCTTCTGCAGAGGTTCAGGCCAGCCAAAAAGCCAGCCAAACTCTCCCGTTCTACAGCTTCCTGTCTCCTAAGGAAGTAGTAAGTATTACACACTGTGTTTCTTTGCTTGAACTAGCCACAGGAATCTGGGCGAGAAATTTGATATGAAATTTTTATAACTCAATTATAGCAATGTTAGACAAAGTTGGTTAAAGCTGTATTATTTATTAATGGTGCTGTTCTCCAATGTATTTAAAGTCATTCCTTTCTTCAGCACTTTCACACCAAGGGTGGGGCTGGAGAAGGGAAAAATTTGCAAAGGCTTTAGCCTATGAATAATAAATTGAGGACATTTAACAAAAAAAAGTGGCCTCCAGCAATGATATTTTACAGGAAAGCGTTTGTTATGCAGTCCTTGCTCAGCTGGATGTGAACTTAATTCACTGGTCTTCATGTCCAAAAGTTTAGTCCTTCAGGGGAAGAAAGGGAATCAAACATATATAAAAGAAAGATTTACAATTAATGAGTTGGTGATTATCGGCAGGGGATGTTTTCTGACTATCAGGATCCTTCTAGGATCACTGTTGCTCTGGACTGACAAGCCCAGGGGCCGAATTCAGAACTTATGAGCAGCTCCCATTGATGCTAATGGAAACCACATGTGCAGCCGAGGGTAAAAATCAGGCTCAGTGCCTTGGGATGTTTTTCAATATACATAGGAAGAGATGATATATGCCTTAGAATTGAGGGAGCAAGAGATGGAGAGAAATATTAGACACAGATTGATATGAAGCCTTCCTTTTCCATGGCACGTTTCCCCTTTGTTCCCAGTAGCTGCAAAGCAGAGGTGTGATGCTCTTTGGTCGTGGTGTTAGTATCTGATAGGCATCCTGGAGAGAGAAATTGCTACACAGGACTCAAGGCAGTGCAGAATCTGGTACATTGTGTGTGTGGACGTGTAACGTTAGAGGTGTCTTGAGTAGAGCCCTCCAAGCCCCAAAGCGGTGTATAACAGGGAACTGATTTTCTCCTTTATACCCAGTCAGCAATTGGAAATAGCTCAGCCATCCGCAGTAGCTCCATCAGATATGAGACAGATAGTGCCAGCAAGAGGAGAGACTTTATCCGCTCACCCGCACAGGCAGCGTTCCTGTCAAAATACACGGAGATTACATGTGGGTACAGACAGGCACAAGCGGTCTCTCAACATTGTAGGTATGCATATTTCCTCTCGTCATACGCATCTCCTGAGTGCGTAGTGCACATGTGAGTCATTGCTTATAAAACCATATAAGGTAGAGTGAATAGCAGAACGTGCACACCCTGCTTAGATGCGTGTGTATATGTGCATGTGCAAAGAAAGAATAACAGCTATGAAGCTTTTATTACCATGAGCCTGCGGGGTAGAAATCAGTTAAGAGCTCCTCCCCCAAAACAACCAGCCAAAGACTGCATCATGTACCAGGGTTGGGTTTTTTTCTGGTTCAAGCTGCGTATTTTACACAAATGTTTTCAAGTCTGAGCCTGGTTTTTAATTGGTACTAGGTTTCCTCTCTCTGAAGCCAGGCTCCCTGAGTCCTGTGAGGCCGACTGCCAGCTGTTCTCTTCCCTGAGCAAGAGTAAACTCTAATTTAAAATTGTAAAAGCTTTAAAACGAGCTAAACTCAAGCATGCTGCACTCCCCGTTCCACTCGCTTCACTCGGGTAAATGAGCACACAAGCTGCAGGGCAGGGAAAATCAAAGCATTACAGTGATAGTAGCAAAGTAAAAATCATCAGGCCCCTGCTGTATCTTTCTAGTAAGGGTTAATAACACAGGCAAATATTTCAATGACTAAAAAGTATAAGTACCTTTACTGTGCAATCCACTAGTGCCCTTTTTGCTCCCCAAAAGAAGCATGTTCTCTTGGGACGTCACTCAAGAGAACATTTAAGCACTTGTTTAAATTGAAGCCCTTGGTTAAGAGCTGCCCCTGAAATTTTTTCTGAGGAAGCTCATTAAATAGCAGGTACTCAAAACTGGCAAAGGAAAAACAGAATGGGAACTTCTAGTCTCATTTATTACTGACTATACACAACTCTTTGATGCCTCTCCTTTTTGTGAGCTAAATGGTTGCTCTATAAATAAGCTTAGTTCTGTCAGTATCTACTTTGAGAGCAGCATGCATGTGTTATGAAATGAAAAAGTGCTCTTGCAGAAAACATTGATCCCTTATCAAAATTAAATTACTGTAAAAGAGCAGATTTTTGTGGAAAATTCCAGAATTGGGATGCAAAAATGCCATGTTTCAGTCCTCTATGGAGGCTGATGCGTCACACTCCCTGCCCTTCCTCCTGGCCTGGGCTTCCAAACCAAATCATCCTTACCTGGGGAGAAGCATTTTCATACCCCCGAAGAAAAGGGGTTGTCCAAGGAATATCCCAATATGCACAAGAGACCCAGAGAGACAACACACAAACTCCCATGAGGTAATGCTATAGCACTTCCAAATCAAAGATTTTGCCTTTTAAGTCAATTTTTATTCTCTATTCTTTTTCTTCTGAAAAATGGAAGTCTTTTGTGGTAAATTTTGCCTCCCTCCCCACCCCCTCTGGTTGGCTTTCCTTCCTTCCTACTGGAACAGCCACACTTTCTAACTAGGTCTACCTGTAATTTATGAGGGATAAACGATACAAAAGAATGCCCTGCCCATGCACCTACCTTGCTGCTTCTTTCCATCTTGCCTTTATGCGTACGTCGATGCATGCGCACATGCAGAAACACCCCGAAGTTCCCTGCTACTTTTCTTTTTGGCAATGAATTTCCAAGCTCTCCCCCTCTCATTCTCTTTTTAATCCCATGCAGCTGCAATAGCCACCTATCGAGAACAGGATTGTGGGTCTGCCTCAGCATGCAGAGAAACTGTGGGTAATACGTAGCATCTATTTTTGAACAGAATACCCCTAACCCGCTGCGGACACTTTATTCCACACTGATAAAGAGATATTACATGCCACTGTGCTTTCAGTTGAGCAGTGCAATATAAATACCTGCGGGGTATGAATCTAATTGCTTTTGTTGTACCTGATGAAGATAACTGTACGCTGCATACGCTTGCCTTGCCAGCTCCTTTACTTCCACTGAAACTCGTTTACGATGTCACAAATTAACACAGGCTTGAGCCAAATTTTCAGTGAGGCTCAATGGGGTACGATCATTCCAAATGGCGCTGTTCGGTTTTGTGCTCACGCGTCTGCAGAGATGTCGAAGCGGAGGAGATGCTGTGCAGGGGCTGGGGCTGGCGTGCACAGGAGGGCTTGGGGAACCTTGTAGCAGACCTGCGTGTTGGCTTGCTGATGCTTGCTGTTTTCTAGCCTGGGTTTTGGTTCACATAGGAAAAGCTATGATTTTAACTGTTAGGCATAATTTTTCTGACAACAAACAGGGCCCTCGAAGAACAGAAAGGCAAAGCCTTCCATAAAAATGGAAGTTGTTCTCTTTTTGCTTTTCCTCTTCTCCCAGCCAGGGGATTGAAGTCTACCCCTCGTTATCATCCAGTAAATTCACAGCTCGGTGCTGGGACCGCAGGGAGGCCAGCAGCCCAGGCTGAAGGAGGGGTACCTGCAGCCGTGGAGGGCTGAGCTGTACACCAGGTACCAAAGGAGGCAGTGGAAGGCAAACCCTTGCTCCAAAGCAGTGCCAGCCTGACCTGAGCCGAGCTGGGGACCCACGGACCTGCGTCCCATGACACTGGCTGCGCTCCAGCAGGCTGAGAAGTTCTTTGCAAAGGAACAAACCTTTGCCTGGCATCCGCAGGACTTTACCCCCAGCTGTGGATCTGTGAGCCAGGCTGCTCAGCAGTGTTGCCACCCAGCCCCAAACAACCCAAGCTCTGACCTTGCAGGGAGAGTTGTGTCATTGCCTCCATGCTCCTGGACTCAGCTTAGCCCTTGTGGTAGAGAAAGCCTCACCCTGAACTCTCCACCTAGCAAAAAAAAACCAACCAAACAAACAAACAAAAAAACAACAAACAAACCCCAAAATAGGCTATTTTCCACTCAATTTTCCTTGAGGTAGGGATACATCATTGTGCAAAAAGGGGTTTTATTGTATCCCTACAGCACCGCTATGTTTTTCACTCCCTTTATAAGAGGTTGGTTTTTCAGCTGGGGCAAATCAGCAGCAGAAGTGCGCCTATTTTCCCCAGGCGAAGCCCTCCCCCTAGGCACAGCTCTGGAAGATGGAGGTATCCCAGACCAGGCAAAGGGCATCGTTCCCCAAAGCAGCCCCTCTTGGCAGGTGCTGCTCCCCACGCCGGCGGCTGTCTGCTGGGCCCTTGCTGGGCAAGCAAGGCTTGCCGGGGTCATTGACACAAGTTTTTTGTTCCTTTCATTATTACAATGCACAGAAAAAGAGAGAAAGGGCGACATTATGCACCTCTGAAAAAGAAATTATCTCCACTTTGAAGTGAATGGCAAAACAAGAGGGGGAAAAAAAGACCCAAGAAAGAATATAAGTGAGGCTGCGTCACGTTGCTCATTGATGGGTCTCAGTCCCCTTATAGCTGAGAAAATATGTAGTCATCTCTTGCCTCAGGGCTGTTTGCAGCACAGTAAATGGACTTGTTCGGTTTAATTGGAAGACGAGTAGTGATTGTATTTTTGTAACCTATTAGACTGCAGTGCCTCTTGGTCTAGGGTTGCACTCAAAATTACAGTCTGGAGTATGAGTAAGGGCCTTGTTTCTACTCCCCCTTCATCTTGATTAAATAATGACTTGAAACAAAAAAAATCCAATAAATATATATATCTTCGGTTCCCTTGAGGGCAGCAGTAGGTCCCCTGCTGAAAGCTGGAGAAAGCAAAGTTCACCGAGATTATTTAATTACTTATAGAGAGGGGAAAAAATTCCAAATGTTCACATAGAGAAAATTAGATTCTTGAAAGAGCAGACTCTTTTTAAGACACCCTAGAAAAATAAAAAGCCATTAGAATTCAATTGAGTTCTGCACAGTGCTTTCAGACGTGGTGTTTGGTATCCATCTCGTGTGGCTGGTGTGCCTTTCAGAAGCAGCAAAATGGGACCAGAAGCAAAGGCAGGGTCATCAGGTGAGGGCTATGTCTCCAAGCAGACAAGTGAGGTAAGCATCCTGAGACTTGTCTTGGCTCTTGCCACAGGACAGAAATCTCCCCCGGGGCCTGCAGGAAGCTACAGGCTCCAGCCTGGTGCCTCGAGATGGTGGAGCTGGGAAGCTGCTGTCGCTCCCCTCGGCATCTGCATTGCCCAGGCCAGACCTTCCACTCCTCACAAGGGCTGTGGGCTCTGTATTTCACCAATATCCATGTTGCATCTTCCCAGAATGCTGCTACCACAGATGCTGAGCTACAGAGGAGCTTGTTGATCTACCAGTGACTTGATAGATTTTGGGATGTGCTGACAACTGTTGCTACTTCGAAGGTAGACTTCAGCGAAGGCAAAGCAAGAGCGTACATCCCACGTCCCAACAGCGGTCTTAAAAGCTAGTTTAGAAATGCCAAGAAACTGCTGTATTTCTTGGCAGAAATAAAGGCCTTTTGGTTCAGACTGGGAGGGAACAGAAGTGAGGTGTTTGTGCATGTGATGCTGGCGTTAGTGTCCCCTGGAGCAGCCCCGTGCCCACTCCTTTCCTACCTCTGTAGCCAGGGCATACCTCACGTGGTGCTTTTAGGCCTGTAAATTAAAGGTGGTCAAAAGCTGGTTGTCTCTTGGTTAGGGTTCTGATCCTAATGCAAACCATAACACATCTTCAAAAAAAAAAATAATCTGGTGCTCATTTGAAAGCGCAATCCTGTATCTTCTGGGATGTGGTTGGGGAGAGCGCAGTCATTCATAGCAAGGAGGCCAGTTGTCTCAGGGCTCTGGATGTGGCATTGGAGTTTCAGAAAGAATTGATTAAAAATGGAGGACAGCCACATACCTGGCTCTCTTATGTTCCTTTGACATTCCAATTTCTACTGGAGTAAACAAGGACTGTTAGAGAAGTGCTAGAGCTGAGAAGTAGCAAGGAGCAGGACCAGATGCCGAAATGAGGACTTGCGATGTGTGTCTCTACTCGTTCCTAGTTGGGAACATTTGGGAGATATTTCTGCTCTGTCCAGGGCTTCTGCATTGAAGGTACAAGTTGGCTAGTGAAAAAGGATCACTTCATTACCACTGCTGGGCCTCCCAATGTCTCCAAGTTACAATTGAGCACGGCTTAGAAGTTAGTATGGCGTGGGGATGGAGGAGTCCCCAGCTCTAGGATGGATTTGCTGGGATGAACTGATTCCTGTCTCTCTGTCCCTCGTCCCAGAAACAGTAATAATTCTCGCTCTGGCAACGGTAGGAAGTACTTGGAGATCTTCCGACTCCAGGTGTTTTCGGAGCATGAGGATGTTGTGGGCAGTCGTTATTCTGCAGACTGAGAGTGCCGCTGCGTGTGTTAGTAGCTCTGCTCTGGTTTCAGCCGGGGACACAGATCAGATGCCACTGGCAGGAGGGTAGATGTGATGAAGGCACCATCTGATGGCATGAAGGAGCACCATGTAAAAAGCAAAACAGGCTGGGTCTGTAGCCCCAAATGTGGATGAGAAAGAGCCCTGTCCCTGTGCCAGCCAGGCCAGGGCTAAGCTCTCCAAAGGGACTGGTCCTCGCCGTGCTGTGTGACAGCTGATCCAAGTCTCCTCTGCTCCCTGAGATATTACCAACACTGTGATGTGGTTTTCTCAGCTTAGAATAACCCAGATTTGTGAAGGCATGGCCCAGGTCCCTAGTGCGGACAGCGTGGTGTAGAGGGAAGGCATTGCGTGCCCCAGAACGCAGCGTGAGGACCTACGCAGGTGTTTGAGGGAGTACAGCTTGCTGGGATCGCATTGGAGGACTATCCTGAGTGGGGGGAACCAAACGTATGTGTCTGCACTCTAAGGACCCCGCAGCAAACCTTATGGGTGGGAATGAGGAGAGCAGAGCATCTGAGTGAAAGAGGAGGTGGCCACGTGAATGTGCAGACATGCTGGGTCTGCGTTTGGCCCTAATTCTCGCGCCATTGTAACGGCAGACGTTAGCACTAACACAGCCTCACGCCCAGTGCTGGTGCATTCCTGGACTGACTCAGGCAAATGCCAGTGGAGTTAAAACTGAACTGTAAGATACTCAAATGATGTAAAACCCCTTGATGGTGCTCAGCGTCCCAGACAACAGCCCTGCCCAGGACAGCCACTGTGGGTTTGGGGTCCTTGCTGACCCCGTTGGGTTCAGCAACCCACCAAAACCCAGCCAGGGTATGGCTGAACCCCCACGCAGAGGCTGGCAGGAGCTGAGCTGTCCTCTCCTTCCCCATAGGTCTCCACTGCAGCGCGGCAGGGGGAACTTTTCCTCCTCTACTTCATTTTTTTTACTTCTTCTCTCACTTGAGTTCCCTTTGTCACTTCCATGAAACCCAAGGGGATTTAGTGCAAGCTGCGACTTTTCAGCACAAGCCGCCAGCCCCCAGGAATGGGCTGGACAGCCTAATTTAAAGCAGAAGGAAACAAAAATGAGTAATTAGTTATAGAAGCAAGCAGACAAACGCAGTCATGACATTTGCATAGAGGAGGCGAGTGAACAGTTGGCAGTGTGGATTGAAGAGAGGGTTTATGTTTTTTTCATGTAATTTGAGACTCTAATGATGGACTTATGTTGCCCGCTCTTCCTTTTTTCTTACACCTTACCTACTAAAGGAGGAGTTCTTGATGGGTAAGTGGATGCTATCCGCAAGACACCAGGGAATTTATTAGAGGTCACTTGAGCGCATTAGCTATATCTTCTTCAGGGGGAAAAAAGCACACAAAGAAGTATCTGTATACCTTTTATTTCCAGAGGGATTTTTCTTTTTTCCCTCCCCCTCCTTTTTTTCTTTTTTTTATATTTTCTTTGTTTCAAAGTGATAAGCTTGTTTATTTGCCAGTTTTTACTTTGTATACAGAAGCCCTTAAATTGATTTGATTTTATTTTTCTTTGCTTATTTTACTTACATTCATTCAGCCTCTTTATTAAAGAAGCTTAAAAAATTCCCTCATTTAAGATTTTGTTTCATTTTTGTTTTCTTTCCAAGGATTATGTAGGGCTTTTATATCTATATTCCCATTTCCTTTTTTTTTTTCCCCCTCCCTCTCTTTAAGGTTAAATAAGGGCTTTGTCCTCTGTTACACCTTTTTTATTTAGTTAGCTATTTTGATTCTTTGGTTGCCCGTTTATGTTGTTGAACTCTTTTTGTTTAACATGAATCGCATGCTGATACTCTTTGCATGATCTCTAAATCTTCCCATTATCATAGCAGGGGGAAAAGAAGTTTCTTCTTACTGTGGATTTCTTTCAGGGATATGTGCTTTTGTTTTCTTCTCCTCTTTCTTCTTCTTCTTTCTTTCTTTCTTCCTTTGTTTCTTTCCTTTCCTTTTGTTTCAGTGCATCATGATGGTAAAATTTCTGGGTTTATTTAAAAAAAAAAAAAAGCAAAGTAAAACCAAAAACAACTGCCCCCTAAAAAACCGTTCAAACAATGCCAAATGGCTTTTTTGCTTTCAGATCTCTCAGTCAGGGTCTTCTGCTGACCTCTTTACCAAAACAGACAGCCCGCCTGGCAACCTAGCCAGCCAGAACGGAGAGTATCATGAATATGACTCAGGAAACGATACTTCCTCCCCTCCCTCCACTCAAACGAGCTCATCCAGGTCAAAGGACAGCCAGGAGAAAAGAAGTCTAGTCCATGATGGTTTTGGCCATGCCTTCTCGTCCGGGAAGCCCAAACTGGCCAACAGCGATAACAGCTCTGATTCAGGAAATTCCTTCACCAGTTGCTTTTCCCAGACCAAGGGAACAGCTTTGGAAAATCTGTCTCCAGATGCCCAGGGACAAGACCGAAGGTCAGTGATTACCAGTAGCTGCTGCTGGCAGCCAAATACCTGGTACGTTGTTGCTCTGTATCTCCTGCCCGCTCGCTGGTTGCAGTGGTGAGCTGGCAGGGAGGTTTTTGTGGTCTGGAGGCAGTTAGATACAAATCGGACCCACGGTCTTGCCAGTCTGGAGTCTACAACCCAGCAATGACCTATACTGTAGCCTGAGGAGGAGGATGAAACCCCAGCCATCACGCCCCTGGGCATTGCCTGTGCCGGCTGTTCTGGCATTAATGTGGCTAATGTAGGGTTTGGCCCTGGGTCGAGCCGTGTCCTGAACACAGCCCTGCTCAGGCGGACACGACCATGTCAAAGAAAGGAGTTGCTGGCCCTTCTGGGCAAAGTCTGGAAAGGTACATCAGGGGGATGCCGTGATAATTCTCCCCCTCCACTTACTGTGGGGAAGAGGAGCGGGGTTCATTTTTGCTAAAACCAGTACAGGCTGTTCTTCCACCTGTCCAACGAGCCAAATCCAGCCTGTCCCTTTCCAGCTTGTTCAGGACTGGGCCTGGGTGACAGGATAGCATCTCCTGTAGGTGGGGAGCAGAGGGAGGAACAGGTGTGGGATAACACAGCAGCAGCTCTGTGTGCTGTGGCCACGGGGCATCAGGGCCGAGGACAGGAGTCAAATCATCATCTAGTGCCACGGTCATCATCAAAAGAGGGGAGTAGATGCCAGCCTCCATCACCACCTCTCATTCCTGGGGGTTTGCCAGGTGATGTTGGGGATGGAGGCACTGAAGCGCAGTGGCAGGTACCCGAGGCTTTGCTCAGGCAGTTGGTGTTAGAGAGCTCTTCCAGCTCAGGCCCTCGGGTATTAAATGCTGAAAGTTAGAGCCGGGATGTGGTCCAGGGGTGGGAGCACTGAAGGATAGAGGAAAGGAAGCCAGGGGAATTGGTGTTAGGAAGAACAAGCCCTCAATTTTCAGCCAGAGGGTAAAATTTTAGGGCTGTATATACTTTTCACGTTGAGTCCAGTGGGATAACTCTGCCTTCACATGGGTGGAGCTGGGATTGCAGCTGGCTCTGGCTGTTGGGAGGCTGCCGTGCTGCTGGGCTCTAACACCAGTTCATACCCAGGGCACTTCTGGAAGCGAAGGAATTCATGCAGCCCTGTCCAAAGGCAATGGGACGTGCCCGCTGGTGCTGCTCCACAGCCACGCTGGAGCACAGGCCCTTGCCCTGCCGTGCTCTGGCTTTCCCTTTTTCCAGCTCTTCTCACCTCGCTCCCTCCCCAGGACCTGCACCGCTCGCTGGCCGGACCCAGGCTCTGCCAACCAGACGCCTCTGGTTTGTTGAGCATGGGGCAGAAGAGCTGCCCCTCGTGCCAGCTGAGACCTCTTCCACAGCCCTTCCCTGGCACAGCCTGGAGGGTGAGCTCTTGGGCTCTGACCCCCCACACACAGGGTCTCCTGCAACAGCAGCCTGGGGAGCCAGGAGGTCTTCTTTATCCCCCGTTGGGGAAAGGGAGAATGGGAGTACTTGTTGGCTGGAGTGTGGTGCTTGCTCCCCTCAGCCAGGAACCAGTCCCAGTTCAGCCACAGCTTCAATGACTGTCCAAATATATGTTCACAGAGTGTGCCTGTCCTTGTGTCTCAGCTGTTCAGAGGAAAAGAAGCGAAACTTCCTCCCGTCTCCAACCCACAGCTCCCCGCTAAGGCCATGCTCCCGCAGCGAGTCATACACCAGCACAGGCAGATCCTCCCATGGCTCCAGCCGTTCCAGCCACTCCCGTTCCTCACACCACAAGGCTTCTCCCAGGTATTCCCGAAGCAGGTCCTGCTCTTCAGGAAAGAGGTAAGGCCAGCTAAAACGGCTGTCTCTGTGATCCTGGGCAATGTCTAACTCTTGCAGGCTGGCAGGCTCCTTGCGGGAGGAGGTGTAAGCATTTGGGGGGTGCCTAGAGGTCCACGTGGCTTGTGGTGAACTGGCCACGCAGAGCTGAGCTGAGACCATGAAATATGGGGCTTCTCTTCGCCCCATGAGCCCAGATTCGGACGAGTCTGGTATAGACTTACCCTCCAGTATCTTTAACTCTCTTATCGTTCTTGCCTATCCCTAGGTCTTCTTCACATTCCCCCAGCTATTCCCCCAAATCCTGCAAAAAAAGTCCTGGGAGCAGGAGTTCAAGGCCTCGTCGGAGCCCCAGTTACTCCCGCTACAGCCCTAGCAGGTACAGCTGTCTCCTCATGTGATATCTGCTGCCTCACGCTTTCCCGCTGCCTCTGTCACTTGTTTGGGATCCCTCATGGCTGCTGGCTCCTTCTGCCAGCCCCAAAGTGCTCCCTCGGTTTCCTCACTGGGTGCTTTAATCCTCAGCACTGGAGTGAGAGGGAGCAGAGCAACACGGAGTAAGGCATATGGCAGTATGTTATGTTGGCCCTCATCCACTGGAAATTTCTCACCACTTATTGCCCCAGAGCTGGTGCTGGTTGCAGAGGGAAGAGCCCAGAGATGAGCCTTTCACTTCCTGTGGGAAAAGCGGATTTCCTGTAGCTAAGGACTGCCCTGCGTTGATTCAGGGGAATTTCACACAAGGCACTTTTGGAGTAGGTTGCTGGAAGGGAGACCTGGTTTATCCCTAGTTTTGAAGCATCATGGTACCTCACACTTGGAGCGTGTGGCATGTGAAGTGGCTGTTCCTCCGGTCTGAGCCCTTGCGGGGGACACGCTATGCAGCCAAGAGTGCACAGATGGCTGCTCGGTGGTGTTTGCCAGGGCTCATGCAAGTGGAAGATGCCTCATAGGAAAAAACGGGGAGTGCCCCTCTCTATCATGTCGGTGTAAATGGTGTGCAGAGTGTTAGGGTCCAGTTGGGTCTACCCCCAGCTTTCGTCACCCGAGGAGCCCACAGCAGCCCCTGCAGCAGGGCTGCAGCCCTTGTCAGAGAGGGTTCTTATTGCAGTAAGGAAAGACACTCTGCTTTTCAGAGTCCTGGCTCTGCCAAAGAGGCGTCAGGCCCTGGGAAGTGCCCCTGCTGCGTGGGCATATGCCAGGTACCCTCATGCTGGCACTCACGCAGCATTGCAGGGGGAAACACAGTCCAGATGCCTATTGCCTCCGCACCCCATAGAAAACACGCGTCTCGCAGCTCAGCCCTAGTGGTGCCTTTCGACAGTTTTTTTCTTCTGGTAACATCTCTGCTGCTGAGCATGCTGTGAACATTTTGCACCCTTAAAATGTTACACTCCCAGGGTCTGATTCTTGCAAGCTGTGACAATCCCTGCACTGATGTAGGAGAGTAATTCCTGCGTGCAAGGATCAGGCCCTTGACCTGTAACATGTCGCTTTGCAGTTGGCATTGAGCAGGGTGTATGAAGTCAGCTACACTCCACAGAAGGGCCTGTGCTGACGTGTACGGGAATTTAACAAAAGAGAAAACCATAGCAACACCGGCACTCCTTCTGGCGAGCCGTGCAGAGCTGCACAGCCCTGCAGGGATACCGGGGGCCCTCTGCTCACGTGGGGCCTGCTGGCAGGGCTGTTCTCGCCTGCTTCTGCAGCACGGCCAGCAAGAGCAATTTTAGTAGAACTAAATACAGAGTGCATCCACAGACACAGGTACCTGGAAGCCATCTTAGCTCGGCAGCACAGGGCCATCAGGAGACACTGCTGAAACTCCCAGATACAATTTACGGGTGTCTGTCTGTCCATTCTGATGAGTCTCTTTGTCCAGCTAAGTCAGTGTGTGCAGGGCTGGTGCCACCAGAGCACTTTGCTTAGAGTGGTCCCTTTTGGAGCTGAGTGTCCTCCGCTCATCTGTGCCTTCATGGGCCATTGCCTCTGCATCCAAAACCCGCCCCGCAAAAACCCAGCAGTGACAGTTTCCAATCTGTGCCTTCCCCAGAGGCCACGAGCGAGAGCACAAGTACGGCTCCAGTGAGAAGGAGTCACACAGGCAGCGCGACCGGCAGAGGCGGCAGCGGTCCTATTCACCCCTGAGGAAACGCAGGAGAGACTCTCCCAGCCACCTTGAAGCTCGGCGCATCACAAGGTAAGGGGACACAGTCCCATCAGTTGGAGACAGGCTTGGCTGGTGCTCCCCAGGGAGAAGGTGGGCTGTCCTTAGCTCCCAGCCCTTGCCAGCGGAGGTTGCTCCAGGAGGAGACTGGTTTCCCTGAGTCCGATCAGCAGGCCCTTCTGCATCTCCTAGAGCTGGGGGATTTCCAGCTAGAGACAGAGGGAGGAGGGGATGTCTCAGTTACAACAAAGAAAAAAGGCAGATGAAGTCAGAGCAGGGACTCACCCAGCAGGTACCAGGACCATCCCCCCACAAGCTTTTTGTTTCATCCTCTCCTGTGGCAGATGTCCCACCCTGTACACAGAGTCAAATATTGACTCTAAGCTTTGTGCTGAGGGTTCTTTGGGACAGCATCAGGCATAGCCCACCATAAGACTTGGTGCTTGGGGCATTCCCCAGGGCCCTAAGGGTGGGTGGTTTGAATCCCACGGCCTGTCAACTACCTGATGTCTTCCTTTTTTTCTTTTAAAGAATCACAATCACATTTGGGGGGACAGTTGTGCAAAGTAACCAGTGCTTTTTGGAGGTTTGGGCAGTAAATCCATCCTTGAGTTGCTGGTAACCCACAGCTCTCTGTCCCCACAGTGCCCGCAAACGCCCCATCCCTTACTACCGTCCCAGTCCCTCCTCCTCCAGCAGCGCCAGCAGCTATTCCTCCTCGTACAGCAGCTTTAGCCGCTCCCCGAGCAGGAGCCGGAGCTACTCCAGCTACCGAACAAGCCGCAGCCGAAGCTGGAGCAGCAGCAGCGCCGAGGGCAGGAGCCGCAGCCGGAGTTCAGGCCCCAGGAGCAGCCACAGCCGGAGTTCAGACCCCAGGAGCAGCCGCAGCAGGAGCAGGAGCTATGACTCAGGAGGCAGCTCTGACAGCCTTCATCGCTAGGGAGTGCCCCCGATTGCTCTCGTGCTGTCTTAGCCTCCAAATTCCTGGCATTCTTCGCTTCCTTCCCACCTACCTGGCCATCGATAGCAATCATCCCCGATACTGATGTGGTGGCAGTGCTGGGTCCCCCTTCCCCGGTTCGGAGTAAGAGCCCCCGTGCGCCCAGCACAGCCCCTTTGCCGCCTCATGGAGCGGGTGGATCCATCCCAGCTCCCCAGGCCAGGGCTGGAAGAAGGGTCGGTGCTTTACAGAGGGTCTGTCACAACAGACCTGCTCCATCCTCCCCAACATCTCCCCATCGCTGCCGCTCTCCAAAGCGTTACCAGCTGGTCCAAAGGAAAGAACTCAGCTCCTTGCTCTTCCGTCAAACCAGGAGCCAGCAAATTAATTTCTGTTGGAGGGAGAGACCCAATTAGGGAGGAATTTGCTGGGAAGCTTCGGTGATGAGTGGGGGTGACCTGTCCACCCCAAAGCAAACATCAGGTCCTTTGGGTCTCTCCTCCAGAGTTTCTGTCCACTCTGCAGCAGGCCTTTTCCATGAGACAGTATTTATTACCGGTCAACCAGTCCCTGCTATAAATAGAAGGCTGGAAATCCCTCCTGACATAATTCCTGGGGGGAAAAAAGGCCATTTCCTCTCTTTCTCCCACCCTTTCCTACCAGGTATGTGTCATCTTTGGCAGGGTTGTTTTACCCGCCCCCGGCACTATGACTTGCTTGCGAACAAGCTGCTGAAGCCTGCAGCAGATGTGGGGCCGGTGGGGTACAAGGGAGAGGGGAGCTGGTGCCACGCTGCACTCCGAGGGTCAGACCGTGGCACGGGAGGTGGGGGCCATGGGGCTCCCTTCTCGCAGAAACCCTCTTGCGGTTTGGGTATAGGTTTTTCTAAAGGGAGCCTTACCCTTGGAGTGCAACGCTGGTGGGACTGTAAGGAGATAAGGGGATAGCCTAGCTGTGGGGTGCAGTGAGACCGCGCGGGTTAAAAGGGCACCGCATGAGCCGGAGGACCCCAATTCCCCTTCCTCAAAACAGGCAGCAATTTTAAGCAGTGCCTGGGGGATTTCAGGAAATCATTTCTCCTTGAGACCCTCGGGCCGCCCCTGAGACGGTCACGGTGCGGGGCTCGGGCAGGACGATGCACTTGCAGCCCAGTTTGTTGCTGGGAGGATGGAGCAGTGCAGGGGGACAGAAGGGGTCCCCCTCTAATTGCCTGTTTTTCCAAGATGCCGCAGGCAGCGGCAGGAGGGCCCTGCCTGCCCGGGCGGCCCTGGGGTTTTGTCCCCCTGCCAGCCCAGCTGCCTGCGCAATTACCGTGTTTTGCAGGGTAACAAAGGCTTCTCCCAGCACAGGCTGAGCTGGTGCTGAGGAGTTTCTTTCTCTTACAACACCTGGGTGCTTAGATACGCTAATTTGGGATTAAGACTTCCCTCCCTCCCTTTTTCCATCCCCTCCCCTTCCATCCTGCATGATTATTAACGAGTTTGGGCTTAATGAGTCAAAGAGGTGTGTCATTTAGGTGTCACAGAAAAGGGCTAAGTGGAGCCAGCATCTGCTGGAGGAGGAGAGGGGGTAGAAAACAAAGCACCACCATCACCCCCACCATCCAGGTGAAGTTACCTGCAGTCTCCCAGTCCCACTGGCAGCAGGCAAAGGGGCAAAGCCGCAAGAGGAGGAAGGCCAAGTGCCACGTGGTGTACTGGTGGAGCTGGATGATTGCCTTAGTGAGCATATAAACCTGTTATCTGTTAGAAAATACAGCAGCGTGGAGTCTGTTTCCACCTGGATGGTACAAAGGGAAGTTTTATGCCAGAGGTCCCTTTTCCCCAGTATCCTCTTACTGCTAGTCCCTCTCATCCTGTGCCTTCAACCCCCAAAGCCTCCCCTTTTCCCAGTCCCTCATCCCCTGCCTTGCTCTCTGCAGGTAATTTGAGGATGCGAGTGGCGGAGGCAGAGCGCTGGGCACTGGTATTGTTAGTGGCTTGGTGGTGACATGTGTCCATCTCCCGGGAAACCACTTTCTAGGACATAAAGAAAGGCATTCCTGGTAGGGCTGAGCAAACGCTCTAGGGCTGTGATGGAGGGATCGAAGACAGGGTGTTCTTGCAGCAGGGTGCTGCTGCCCTCCCTCCTGGCCTGGCCCTGACAGCGGCCCCTTGGCCATCTTCTGCAGTGAGCTCCCTTCTCATAAAGGGCTGAAAACCTCCTGCTTCTTCCCCAAAGAGTCTCTCCCAGTTTGACGTTGAAATGTCCCATCCTTCTGCTCCCTGGGAAGAACCGAAGGCAGCGATGGGAGCCCAAACCCCAAATCTACCAGTGTTTCAAGAGTAGCCTCATACCCCTTAACGCCCCCTAACGCGCACTTGCATCTGTAGCAAGGAAGCAGCAAGCCGGGAGGTCAAAAACTAGGAAAGAAAAGAAGAGGGGCTTTGTGCAGCTGGTGTAAATATCGAAACACAACATTGACTCGAGTTCCTCATGTATGGGGACGGATGATCAAAGCACCACATCAGGGCAGCAGCACCCGCCGGCTGTAGGACAGGCGATGACTCCAGGGGTTGCGTGGGGCTGACGGTGGCTCTCGTACCCACCCGGCTGATCCGCGCTTTGAGGACTGCCTCCGCTTGTACAGTCCGTGGCAGCTAAATGCTCCTGGGGTTTCCCAAGCAGACTTGCGTCGAAGTAAACCTCTTTATTTATTTATTTATTTATTTATTTATTATTATACTATTTTTAATTGTATGTCAGAATGGATGCAGGTTGTCACCATTACCAGTATTTATTTATTCTATTTTTATTTTTTGAACAATAAGTTATTTTTGAATCTGTTTGTTTGTTTGTTGGAATGTATCTGTGCCACTGTTCTCACGTAAAGGTTTGCAGCGCTGGCCTCTCTTAGCAAAGGGGCTGGAAGAGCGATGGTCACTCCTACTACCAACGTGTCCCTTCAGCTGTGCTCTCCAGAGCAGGGTGGAGAGTGTGTGACAGCCAGAGGGATGCAGGGCAGAGCTGTTTGTCTGTTTTCATGTTAAAATTTAGGGTTTCTCATTAGATTTGTGCAGGAATGCAATGGATGTCACCAGAGAAATGGGTCCGGGACCTCACAGAGGTGACAGCGAGGGTCTGCTCGCCGGCTGGCTGAGCAAAGGGCAATTTGCAGTGCTGCAAGGGGAAGTCTCGCCCCGGCCCGTGCTCGCGCCGGCCGGGTGCCAGCTGGCGGCTGCTGCTGTTTCCCTTGGCGCCGCAGCCAGCGCACAACCCGAAACCGAGCTGCTCTGCACAGGCACCGCTGGTTTCCCTGGGAGGATGCCGTCGCTAGGACTCCCCTGCCGTGTTTATCACTGCACGATGACCCACCCATGGGAAAAGTAAAGAAACGAGGCCGCGAGAGAGTGATCCGCACTGAAGATGCTTGCAAAATCCAGCCTTTGGTGACAGGACCTAACCAAGTCCATGTGTGTACGTATATGTGTGTGTATATGTATATGTGCACATGTGCATATACATACGAGTTTTCCTCAGTGGTGGTATTTATTTCTTGACTTATTTAAAATTTTTAGTACAACCTGAAACATCACCTTCCCTGTCAGTGGACAACTGGGTTTTCTGTTGGTTTGCGAGAAGCTTTTCTGTCTCTGTGCCTTTTGCCAGCACTTTTTCTTTTCTAATGTTGTTTTGCTCACTTACCGCTTTCATGGATTTTTGCTCCGCGTCTGGCATCTCAGATTGCTGCTGGTGCTCTCTGCAAGGAGCAGCGTTCACCTGATGGAAAGGCTACTCGGTCATTTCGGTGTTGGTGAATCGCGGCTCGCCTGCAATCGGCTGCACGAGGGATGCCCAGGGACAGCCGCAGCCTCACCCGGAGCAGCAAGGCTTCGGGAAAATATCTCAGCCATCTTATGGAGGCAGCATCTCAGAGGGTTTTGCTTTCCTCATACACAGAGGCTCTTTCCCACCCACAATTTTGTTTCCATCCTCCAAGTGCCCTGGTTGCCTTTCCCCAGCAGAGCACACGTCGCAGCACCTGCTCCCAAATTTCCCCCTCACCCCAGAGTCGTGCATTCGGCTCTCCCTTCTCCCTGCACCAGCCTTGGCTCTGGGTTTCTTGCACCAAGCAAGGCTCGTCCCTCCTCTCCCAATCCCAGCGTTGGCACCAGGCTCCAGAAAACCCAACATGATCTCTGCAGGTTTGCTGGAAAGCAAAGATAAGGGGTATTTCAAAGCACAGTTGTGTTCTTTCTTTTCTTCATGGGTTGCAAGCACTCAGCTGAACTTTGCTTTATGTTGACTGCAACTTTTCTCAATGTTTTTGTTGTTTTGGGGGACTGAATTTGTACCAAACTTGTCTGCAACAGCCAATCACTGTTATTTTGCTATGCATTGTACATATATTGAACAGGCTGAGAGGACTTAGCCTCTATTTAATATTTATTTCTTCTATTTATTGAACATTACTTTTAAAAAGCTATTTGGGTCTTACCGTTGGGTCTGTGAAGGTAGGAGCCTTTGAGGTGTTGCCATGTACGTCGGAGAGAGGTTATCAGAGAGGTGACTTACTGAGGCTGTCACCTGCAGCATGGAGGTATCTGGCAGACAAATTAGCCTCCTTTGGAGCTCAACCGCCAGTGATTTCGGGAGGAACCTCATTTAGATGGAGATGAGCAAGGCGGGGGAAAATCCTCCGTCTTCTTGGACCAGCTTCTATTGACAAATCACAAAGGTGCTGGGCATTCGGAGGTGACAGGCCAGCTGTGGTGAAGGAATAACCCTGCTCTTCGTCCTCCATGCCATCCGTGTAGGGCTGCTTGGATCACCAAAGGACCCTGGAGATCTCGGATCTCCCACCACTGACCCCATCTTGGCTCTCAGTGGTTATTGGGGGAAGGGGGGACTTGTTGCCCTTTCATTGATGTGAGGAAGGGGATAGGGTTGAAGTGACTTGCCATGGTCTCTACCAAGAAGCAAGGTTGTCCACCCTGCCCCATCCCGAGACCCTTGTCCTCATGTTGTGTCCTACTTTGCCCCCTTCCCCAAGCTTTGTGACAGAACCAGTAGCTTCTCCTGGACGTGAGCTTGGGAAAGGTGGCTGGGGCAGGACTGGGGAGGTCTCTCCTGTCGTCTCCAACACGAGATGGAGCTTGCTGCAGGCATCCTCCCCCAGCTTTGAAAAAGCATAGGGTGTGCTGAAAATCATGACCAGCCCCAGTGTCACTCCACCGACACCACAGCCATTGGCCTCTTTGCCCTAGTGGGAGATGTTTGTGCTTCATGGGCAGAGCTGTCCGGGCTGGCGGAGGGTGGACGTGGCTCCAGTGTTAGCAGGCGAGTGCCCAGACTGTTCCCACGGAGCTTCCCGGGAGCTGCAGGGCACTCGGCCGTGGAGTATATATATCAGAATATTTGTTTGAGAAAAGGATGGATTCAGGTGCCTAAGTGACTACTTTGTCCTTTAATGTCCAGTGGGGTTTTATTACCTCTTCACCAGAGAATAAATAATTCTCATGACTTTTGCTGCTACCTGGAAGTTTGCACATGACCGGGAGGGTCTCCGAAGCACTGGTACATCTGCTGTTGTAGCAACAGCTTCACAGTCAAGCATCCTGACTTTTGGGCTACTGCCTAGAGAACAACACCCTGAACCTCACCGGCCCGGGGGCAGCTCTCCACCTTCGAAACCCAGGGAATTACAAGATTTAGAACAAAAGCCAAGGCGTGAGAAAAGCCGCGAGGGAAATGGTATCTCTGTTTTCTCGCCTGTTGGTCGCTTCCTTACGAAATGAGACCGTCGCATCTGTTCGTTCGACTTCATTGTAAAACTCCCTTTGCTCTCCATCGAAGTGCATACTGTATTCTTTAGTCTTCCTGGGGTATTTGAGTTGTTAGCCTGGTTAGAAAAAGGGTTCCAATAAAGGTTTGGACAGTAATTCCTTCTCATCGCAGCCCTGTTTGTCATGTTCCTTTTGGATCCGAGTGCGCACGGTGGGATATTTTGGGTTGTTTCAGCTGCTCCGCAGGGAAAGGCACGTGCCTCCGCTCCCAACTGCCAAGGACTGGCTCCTCGGGGCACTGGCTGAAGCAAAAAAAATTGTGGGCCAGTATTTGTGGCAGCTCTCCCATCCCTGCTGGGCCAGGCTTTGGCTGCCCTTTGCCAGGCACTTTGGATCCTCTGGCCCTGTTCAGGCACCGGTAGCCCCAGCCAGAAATGCAGCTGTCTCACCATGGAGGTCGCCGTTTGGGCTCGCCGGTGCTCTCCTCGGGGCCATGTCCTTCCCTGCCCACACAGCCCTCGCTCCAAGCCCTGTCCCGCTGCAGTCACCTCCTCAGCCATCTCGGCAGGACTCCGGGCGCTCCCCTGTGAGCAACAGGGTAGTGGGGACTCTCCAGCACCCCAGATGATGCCCCTCATCCTGGCGCGCTCCCCTGGACTGGCTGGAAGCTCCACAGAGGAGCAGTAGCACTGGGGCTGGGTCTCCATGCTTTTCCCAATAGCATTCAGATGGGCGCCCAGCAAGGCTCTGGCCGTGGCGCAGACAGATCCTGGGGACACAGGGCAGCGTCCCCAGATCACTCAGAGAAGAAGGGAGGCTGCGAGGCCACTTTGTGCTCCTCAGCGCTGATGTCGTGGGGCCGGCTGGGTGGTGGGAGGCAGCCGGGAGATTCGGAGTGACAACAGGAGCTAAATTGGGATAGCCCAGAGAGGGCAAGAGCCGGCAGGAGGGGATGTGTGACTAATCTGGATAAACAAGGCGACCAGGAGGATTCCTGGCCAGGGAGGGAGGATGGCCCGCAGCTACACAGGGAAACATGGGACTGGGGATGTTGGGAGGCTCCTAGAAACACAGAAGGATCATGGGGCTGCCTGAAACCTCCTTGGGGCTCGACCCCCTCTCCCCGTAGGCTGGTGTTTGCCTGAGCAGGTGCTGAGGTGATCCTGCTCCGCAGCCAAAGTGAGAGGTGCCCAGGTGAGCTCAGGCTCAGTGTGTGGCGATGTCCCCCAGGCCACCCTGCTGTCACCCCTGGGCAGCAGGAGCCCCCAGCCGGGCAGGACAAGGGGACGGAGGCAGATGCTCTGCCCCTCCGCTGGCAGCTTCCTCCCTGCACCCAGGGGTGCTCAGCCAGCACCTGGGACCTCCCCGGGCATCTCCAGGCACCCCCCTCGGTCCCCAGGGAGATGGTGGTGCCTGGCTGTCCCCAAGCATGGGGGGGGGGCAAAGGAGCTGAGCACAGGGTAGCAGCCCTGCCCCATGCCAAGGAGAGACAGCTCCTTCCCCCAGCGATGCCGCGTCGGTGCAGCGTGATTAATGCCGCTGGAGTGACCAACGGCTGAATCGCTGCGCGGCCTGTGCTGCATTAAGGTCTTCCTGCTGTAATTAGTTCCATCAAGTCTATTAGAAAAATTGCAGATGCTGGAGAGAAGGAGCGTGAGGCAGTGCCAGGAGGGAGGATGCAGCATGAGGAAGTGGTCCCGTATCCGGCATGACCCTCGCTGATGACATCCCATCCTCTGGTGCATCCCAACACCCACCCGAGCCGTGCCTGGACCACCTCCACGGGGAGCCCCTCGTTGCCACCAGGTACCCCCCGCTTGCGCGGTCTGGGCCATGTCTCCCGGGTGGATGCTCGCCGGGAGCTCACCCGCCACCGCCGCCGCACCTCTTCCCACGGCGCACTGCCCGCTCCCCGCCACTGCCCTGTAATTAGCCCCGCTGCCGCGCGGCTGTGATTACCGCCTCGCCCTGCCCGCGCACGGTGATTGCGGCAGGGCCGGGGCACGCAGTGGGGAGAGGAGGAGGAGGCATGTGCTGAGCAGCACCACAAGAACCCTGCCCGCCTGCTGCCCGGGGTCCCTCTCCTTCCTGCGGGTAAGGGACATTTCTCCGTGCACAGCCGGGGAAGCCGGAAAGTGGGGCTGGAGAGAAGCATCCCTTGGAGCGCAGCTTTCCCCCCGTATCCCACAGCCCTGCTCTGCGGGACCCCACATGCTCCCGGCCATGAAAGGGGTCCGTCCCCTGCCCCAGCATCCCCCAAATCTCCACCCGTGGGTGCCCTCACAGCGCTGTGCTGGGGGTGTCACCAGTGACCCATTTCCCGGTACAGTGGGCTGCTCGGTGGTGTGGGGACACGTGGCTTTACAGTGAGGGGAGCAGCTTGGCCCAGCCCCACCGAGGGGGTATTTTTAACGGGTGACACTGGGGTGAAAGCAGCCGGCTCTGAGCTCGGGGGCTATTTTGGGCCGGCGGGCTGGGCGCAGGGCAGCGGGAGGGGGTGGCAGGGGCTGGGGCAGCTGCTGAAGAGCTGTGGCCCCGTGGCAGCCGGGATCCTCGGACCGGCGGGAGAGGTCAGCTGCCGCAGCCCAGATTCTCCACGGCTGTTTCATCCTCTCCAAAATACTCGGCTGACAGGGCAGGAATTGCAAAACACACACCCCCTCCTCCCAAATCCGTATAAATAGCACTCGCCCGGCGCCTGGAAGGTTAGAGAAGTTTCTCGGCTCCGAGCTCAGACATTTATTGCAGCTCCCACCCGGGAGCAGCAGGGAAAGTCGCACATAAAGTGCTGGGGAGCGAAAGGGGAGAGATAAGCTTTTTAATCTCGGGATATTCAGTTTTGCTATATTTTTTTTTCCCCTCTCCCGACGAGTTTTATTTTCCTCTCCCCGGTCCCTGGGATCACAGCCAGACAGGAAGCGTTTTCTTGCGGCCAGAGAGCTCCCTCCGTCCTTCCTGTGCTCCTCCGGCTCCCAGTGATTCAGCTCTGAATTGATTTTCTCCATCGTCCTTCACCTGGTGCCGGGGAAGGAGGGGACCGTCCCTGCAGTGCCCACCTGCAGCCGCACGCCCGCGTCCTGCCCGGGGTGGATGTGTCTCCTCCGGGACGGGCTCTCCGGGGAAGTTCGCAGCCAGGAGTGGCCACGCAGAGGCTGAGGCTCCGTGGGAGAGCCCCAGGGAGACGCTCGGACCCCTCCGAAGGAAACCATGGCCGACAGCCAGATGCCCTTCTCCTGCCATTACCCCGGCAGGCGCAGCGTCCGCGACCCTTTCCGGGAGCCCGGCTTGACCTCGCGCCTGCTGGACGATGATTTCGGCATGTCGCCCTTCCCCGGGGACCTGACGGCGGACTGGCCTGACTGGGCTCGGCCACGGCTCACCACCACTTGGCCAGGTCCCCTGCGCGCCGGCATGGCCCGCGCCTCCACCATGGCCCCCAGCTACGGCACCCGCTTCGGCGGGTATCCCGAGAGCCGCAGCCCTGCGCCCTTTCCCCGTGAGCCCTGGAAGGTGTGCGTCAACGTGCACAGCTTCAAACCCGAGGAGCTGACAGTCAAAACCAAGGATGGCTACGTCGAGGTGTCAGGTGAGAGCCAAGGCACCGGGGAGGAGGAGGAGGAGGAGAAGGGATGAAAAGCAGCCGGTCCTGCCCTGCCTGTACCGGCTCAAGAAATTGCCGTAAAACGCAAGAATCACCTTTATTTTAATCCAGCGGTGGCAGCCCCGTGCTCGGGAGCAGGGCCGGGGCTGCGGCAGGGCTTTGGGGCAGTCCCGCGGGCAGTTGAGGGGGTGTTAGGGGGGGACCCGACTCACAAGCCGTGGTGGTTTGCTGCAAAAATGAAAAGGACGAGCCTCCTTTGGGGTAAATCTCCCCACTTTCCGCCCCGGCCAGCTGGGGAGGCACTGCTGGGGCGGCAGCACCCTGCAGCGAGCTGCCAAGAGGGGCCCCAGCTTGGCTCGGTTAATTATAGCTGGGGTGAGGCCGGCACGGAGGGAGATTCCCTTTAAAGGGGCTGCGAGAGAGGCAGCTCCGGCACTGGGAAGTGAGGGGCAACCGCCCTGCAGCCCCCATCCCAGCCCTGAGAGGCCCCAGCCTGGGGACGAGCCAGCCAGAAGCACGTCCCTAAAAATTCAATTAGTGGTGGGGACAGCGGGCATGGGGTGCACCGCATCGGGGGTGCCCACGGGCACCCAGCCCTGAGCATCCCTTCGTCCTGCCACCGACATTGCCGGGTGCCCCAGGCCAGGGTCCCCAGGGAGGGGCTGGGGGCTGCCACGCGGCATGGCCCTGGGTATTTATTTGGGGCTCATGGAGTCACAGGGGGGAAAAACGCAGGTCGGGGGGTGGTCGGGCAACAACCGGTGTGGTTGTAACATTGGAGATGCTCTGGGCACAGAGATCCCCAGCCTGAGAGCACGGCGGAGGGCAGCCCAGCCTAGGCAGGGGGACAAGGGGGGACGCTGCCACCTCCAAAGGTTTTATTACATCTTGCCGGGGTGGGGGGGGGGCAGTTCTTAAGCCCCAGCTCTTGGCAGCCTGCGAGACCCGAGGCTCTCACTGGAAAAACATGTGTGCTGTGTCCGGCATCTCCTTGCCCACGCAGGAGATGCTCCCTGAGCCCTCACCAGGGGGAAGGGTTCGCACTGGTGAAGGGAAACAACTCCTCTGAAAACTTTCCTGTTGGGTTTTGTTGTTGTTTGTTGGGGAAAAAATAATCTCCCGGTGAGGTGGTGACGTGGGGTGTTGTCCCTTCCCTGCAGGCAAACACGAGGAGCAGCAGGTGGAAGGAGGAATCGTCTCCAAGAACTTCACCAAGAAAATCCAGTAGGTACCTGGGGTGTCTCCTCACCGAAGGAGCTGGGGGGCTGCCACGTCCCCTCAACCAGCACCCAAATGTCACTAGCCTGCTGCAGGACCCTGTCCCTGCGGCGCGGGCACGTTGCAGGCCAGCGCAGGGATGCCACAGGTGACGAAGAGCTGAGCTTTGCCAGTCCCCGCGCCCCAGCTGACCCACGCAGCAACGCCTGTGCCTGTTTTCACCCCAAACTCTGCCCTTTTCCAGCACGTGCCTGGCTGGTTAGGGCCACACGGTGCTTTCCCAGGGGAGGGAAAAGAAGAGGAGGCCTTTTTCTGGGTGTTTTGTCCATCTCCTCCAGGCCCAGGGCTGCAGCTGGAGCCGGCTGGGGCGCAGGGAGCAGGAGGGGTGCAAGGAGCCGCGCTCACGGTGCCAGCACGTCCCCTGGGGTTCAGCAGGGCAAAATGGGCTGACACCATCGTCAGCCCCAAAATACATCCCTTGTGTGAATATGTGTATCTCTCTCTCTCTCTCTATCTCTATCTGAATGATGTCAGTTAGATTGCTATCGCGTTGACTCACAGCAACGGCTCAGTTTGGCAACAACAACAACAGCAAAGGGCAGGGAGGAAAGGCGAGTCCGGAGGCAGGCGAGCCCCGATGCGGCACTTTGCCCATGGCGGGGGCAGACCCCCTGGCTGCAGGGCTCATGGGGTTAACAGGGAGAAGCAGCAAAGCCCAGGGCATGGGAAGGGTTTCCTCGGCTGGCACCAGCTCAGCTTTGCTTTTCCACCCCAAAGGAGCCCTCTGCATCCCAAACTCCCGCGGGAAAGCTGGGGCGAGCACGGCGCTCCCTCCCGCTCGGCAGCCACGGCGGCTCCTTTTACGGGCAAGGCTTGCGGCCGACGCCGGCTGCGGCACGGCGATGATTTACTCCTGCTTTGCAGAAGCACAGGCAGCACAAGCGGCCGGTGACATCCCGTCAAACACATCTGCCGGGGAGATTAAACAGAGCGCCTACAAAGGCCAGACCGGCCAGGAGGCCACTTTAAATATCCCCGGCACATTCCCGGGCACTACAGTAATAATGTAGGCTTTGCCTACACCTACACCTGGCTGGCTTAGCATCGGTGGTTGCCCATGTGCTGGGGGTCCTACGTNCACCTGCGCCTGAATGGCTGCCTGCGTCCCTCCCGTGCCCCGGCATCCCTCCTCCCTTCTCCCCTCTCCCCCCGGACCCCCCGCTCCCCAATCCCCTGCGGCGCAGTGTCCGGACAGCCTCCGGCGAGGGTGACGGGTGCCGCTCGCAGGGACAGCAGCACCTGCCACCCCACGGGGACACCAGCCGAGAGCCAGGTGCCAGGCCACTGTCCCCAAGGGCTTGTAGTGGCCTGACGTGCTGGGGGAGA
>VZSZ01006035.1:831299-841686 GCA_013398815.1 Ibidorhyncha struthersii | reverse complement strand
CAGACCTGAGGAATAAAACCCAGTGGATGTTCTTAGCCTCCGCTTGTCTCGGCTGAGCCCGGCGGGGCGGGCACAGGGGTGTGGGAGGGTGGTGGGGAGGAGGGGGGATGCCACTGTGTGCCACCTCCCAGCCCTCCTCGGGGTCCTCCCGAGGGATGTGGGGATGTTTGCAAGGATGGGTGGATGAAGCATTTACTCAAGCCTTTTCTGCTGCCTGTGAATGCCGGGTCCCAGGTAACACTGTGCCGGGGAGGTACCGTGCCTGGCAAGGACCATGGACTCATCCTTCCCTTACCCTCTTGAGGGGTTGCAAATGTTTTTTCCTGCTTGGGGATGCTAAATCAGCCTCTGAGCTGGGAAAGTTGGGTCTGCACCATCCCTGTTTCCACCTCACCCTGCCAGCTCGCCACCAGCAGCTCCACGGGGAAGCACTTCCCAGATAATTCCCTGGCGGAGGTACGGGCAAATGGTTTCTGCCGGGCTCTGGACACAGCCTTAAAACCACCCCCAGGGCAAAGTGCATGTAAGATTTGTTAACATGCTGCAATGCCCCGGGGTTGGCAAAGCAGAGGTGCCAATGGGCGGCAGGAGTTTTTCCATCGATCTGTGCAGCACCTGCACCGGGCACTCGGTTTTCCATGTCACCAGGACCTCGGAGTTAAAAATACAACCTCACATGCTCCGCTCCAGCTCATTCGGGATGCGGTTACCAACAACAGCCCGTCACGTGCTGTAAACCACGGCGCACGGGTGACACAATGGTACCCGTGCTCCAGGTCGCGGAGGGGAACCGGGGGCTCTTACCCTGGTTTTATATATTATATTGAGTTTCCAGCAGTGGTTATGGAGCCTGGACACCCAGGCGGTGCACAGCACCCCCCCCGCCCCTCAGCGGGAGCCAGCCCCGGGCTCAGCCTCGACAGCTCTGCCAGGCGCGGCTGTGAGCACAGCAATTTTTTATGAATAAAATATAATCCTCAAAATGTAATACCGACACCGGGATGGAAAGCGGAAATAGTCATGAGTCGCAGCTCCAGCCCTGTGCCCTCCTGCCACCTGCAGCCGTCGTGCCCCACGGGTGGCACCTCCCCAGCACAAACTGTCCCTCCTCTTCCTCACCCCTTCAAAGAGATTTTCTTTTCAGTCGTTTGGAAAAACATCCCCAGCCCCGCAGCCTCCCCAGGCCCAACCCCAATTTTGTCCTCAGCGCCCCATCCCCTCGACGTTCACGGGAAGGACCCCGGGGGAAGGCTGTGTGTCCCTGGGGAAGGCTGTGTGTCCCTGGGGCGACCCACGGGTTGCAGCGCCCCAGAGCGAGCGGCTGGATGCGGCCCCACGAGCGGCAGACCACGGCTCCCCAGAGCAGGGCTGCGGGCGCCGGAGACCAGCTGCGGCTCTGCAGGGGCTGCAGGGGAGGAATTAGCCGCAGCTGAGCCCCTCTCCCACCCCAGGGTATATGGGGTGGTCCCCGGGCTGCAGCTGCAGCAGGGCTGGGGTAAGGGGAGCCCCAGGCTTGTCTTTGGGCTGCAGCGCAGGTAAGAGCTGCTGCAGTCAGAGGATGGCTCATGGCTCTCTCTCCTGCTGATCCTCTCGTTTGAGGGGAAGATTATATTTTTTCTTTAATCACTTTCTCTTTTATTTGGTTCTGCTTTCTGATGAATTCCTTAATAATGCCTTATGAAAACTGCTGTAAGATGCATTAGCAGTAATTTCTTAATGGCTGAAGCTGGCACTGGCAATTAGCACTAAGGACCTCTTACCCAGGCAGCGTGCTTGGACCTGTGCAGCCAGCGGCTTCTTAAGCTGTTGGATTGTCTGGAGTATCATGCAC
Source organism: Ibidorhyncha struthersii (assembly GCA_013398815.1). NCBI lineage: Eukaryota > Metazoa > Chordata > Aves > Charadriiformes > Charadriidae > Ibidorhyncha > Ibidorhyncha struthersii. Next base: position 839,855 of record VZSZ01006035.1, on the reverse strand, counting down.
TAATGAAATAATTGTCAGTGGAGATTTCCTTTTTCTTTTTATTTAAGTATGACCTGATTATTGCAGTGAAGGAGGCTTCCTGAAAAAGTAATCCCTACTGGTGTTTCTGCAAATGGAGAAATAAGTTTGGAAACACTGGGGCACTTCTGTGTCAGCATCTTCCCGCTCCCCCCCCCCCCAATCTGAGGAGGATGGGGTGGGAAATGTGCCTTTCTGGGGTAGTGGGGTGCTGCAGAGCTGGGGCTGGTGGGGAGCGGGAGCTGTTTGCACATCCTCAGCCTGCATGTGAGATAATGGCTTGAAGCCATTAGACCTGTAACACAATGCTATAATGGCCACTCTGCCGATTACATTACATTTCATGGGTTTATAGCAATTACACCGCACCGGGTAGTGTCATAACACATTATGGTTTATAGCTTAATATCGGCTCCAACAGGGAGATGCCGTGTGCAGGATGTGGCTGCGGGTGAGCATCCTCTGGGCAGGGAGGAGTGGGTTTCCCATGGGTCTGACCCTGGGGTTGGCTGAGGGGCTCGGGAGGGACTGAGACCTGGGGCTGTGCATTTTGGGACCCCTCTCCCCTGGGGGAGAAGGGGCAGGATTGTGTTTATCAGCAATTTACCTTGCACGGGGCACCCCTGCAGTGGCGCCTCTCTACTAGCACCGTCCGAATCACTCGGAGGCTGGTGCTCCTTTATTTTGCCTTCTGGAGCGGCACTAGACTTATCAATATCCACATCATTCAAAGCCAAATGATTTTTACTGCTGAGGGAGGTGGAGGAGCCATCCTAATCAGGCCTTTCAAATCCCGCTCTCGGAGCAATGCTGATGCTGCTGGCATGGGGCTGTGCCCCCGGCCGGGGCGGAGAGAGAAGAGCAGATGTTGGAGACATCTTATTGTGTTTTTTTTTCTTTCTATGAAGTCAGTTCTGATAAAATACACAATCACATCTGAAATGGGCTGGTGTAATTAAGCAGTCGGATGATGGGCAATTTGCATTAAGCTCTTTGTTGCCACCGGTGGCAGCATGTGCCTCGTTCCCCGGGCAGCAGCCGGACCAAGGAGTGTGAGGAATGTGGCGGCTCCAGGGAGAGGAGATGCCGGGGTCAGGGCTCAGCTTGGAGATCCAGCAGCTCTTGATGCATCTCAGGACGGTGAGCTCACAAGCTCGGCTATAAGCCCCAGCAAAGCTCTCCTGGGCAGCTGGAGGGAGATGCAGGTGGTTTGCACCGCCTTTTTGTTTTGGGAAAGATTTTTCTAGCCGCTTTGCAGTGGTGATGCCTCCTGCAGCACACGCCAGCAATTCCCAGTGCTGCGACCTTGGAGCCGGGATGGGCTGATGGGGAGGGCCCGGGGCTGGGAATGCGGCGCCAGGAGATAAGGGGGCTGCGTCATGGGAAACCGGCCTCGGGAGTCCGGCTGCCCGAACCGGCTGAAGGACACGAGGAGATAAGGATAAGGTCACCCAAGCCCTGGGAGAGCTCACCAGGCAGCTCAGCAGCAGGAGGCTGAATAAACCTCTCAGCAGTGTCCTGAGCTGCAGAGGAAGCCGCAGGGTCTCTGCCGGCACCACCAGCCCTTGGCAAGGCAGGGACGCGGGCACGGGCCAGTGGGGCTGAGCCGTTTCTGAGCACCAGTTTACACCCCACTGGGGCCGGGCTGGGCGAGCACGTGGCTCCTCGCAGGACATCAGCTCCTGTCCCGTCCCAGCGGGTTTATTTTCCTAAAATGGAAGCAAAAGCTGAATTGATTTATTTTGGTTGGCAGCATGCGGAGCAGGGTGAATAATCCACAAGAAGCTCCAGAGCTGTCCAGATACACCAGGCATCTCCAGTGGCCCAGTTTCTTCTCCTAGAAGAACTGGGATGGTCTTATTTTCTGACTGCCCAGTTCCTGTGGCAGGAGCCGGCTCATGACCGGTGGCCAATGGCTGGAACAGCAGCTCCCAAAGCTGCGTCCAGCTCTGCTCTGGGCAAGCATTGCTCTTGCAACCACCCCTGCCCATGGCTCAGGACACGCTTGCTGGCTCAGCCCACGGAGATGCACTTGATGTCTCTCGCTTGCCCTCTGCACACTGTTAGATTGTGTTGCGGGGTCCTCAGGTGGACACAGAGACTCTTTTGTTGGCTGATAGGGGTGCTTGCGCCTTCCAGCACAAACCCTCAGCGAGTTTGCTGATGCTACAAATCAGGAGGAGTGGCTGACACACCAGAAGGCTGTGCCACCATTCAGCGAGACCTGGACAGGCTGGAGAGTTGGGCAGAGAGGAACCTAATGAAGATCAACAAGGGCAAGTGTAGGGTCCTGCACCTGGGGAGGAATGAGCCCGTGCACCGGTACAGGTTAGGGGTTGACTTGCTGAAAAGCACCTCTGCAGAAAGGGACCTGGGAGTCCTGGTGGACAAGTTGACCATGAGCCAGCAATGTGCCCTGGTGGCCAAGAAGGCCAATGGTATCCTGGGGCGCATTCAAAAGAGCATGGCCAGCAGGTCGAGGGAGGTCATCCTCCCCCTCTACTCTGCCCTGGTGAGGCCGCATCTGAAGCACTGTGTCCAGTTCTGGGCTCCCCAGTTCAAGAAAGACAAGGAATTGCTGGAGAGAGTCCAGTGGAGGCTATGAAGATGGTCAGGGGACTGGAGCATCTCTTATGAGGACAGGCTGAGGGACATGAGTCTGTTTAGCCTGGAGAAGAGAAGACTGAGAGGGGATCTCATCAATGCTTATCAATATCTAAGGGCAGGTGTCAAGAGGATGGGGCCTGACTCTTTTCAGTGGTGCCCAGTGACAGGACAAGGGGCAACGGGCACAAACTGGAACAGGGGAAGCTCCATCTGAACATGAGGAAAAACTTCTTTACTTTGAGGGTGACAGAGCACTGGAACAGGCTGCCCAGAGAGGTGGTGGAGTCTCCTCTGGAGACATTCCAAACCCGCCTAGATGCAATCCTGTCAACCTGCTGTAGGTGACCCTGCTCTGGCAGGGGGGTTGGACTAGATGATCTCCAGAGGTCCCTTCCAACCCTGCCATTCTGTGATTCCAGCTGCTCTGGGAGCCTCTCTGCACAGCAATGAGCCGTGCGTGTGCTCCAGGCGTGCAGGAGCTCAGCCTGTTTCCCTCCAGCGTCCTCTCCCTCGGTTCCCCCGCGCCACACTCCTCCCCTCGGCCCCTCCGGGTGACGTGCAGCTCTCCAGGCTCTTGCTTGGCAGCTGGTTCTTATTCCTGCAGATTATCTGTCTGGGTTTGCACAGGGGAGTTGAAAAACACCCAGAAGTGTTATATCCTTCGCAGAGCCCTCTGGAGCATCTGTATCTCCCTGAGGGTTTCTTGCTATTTCTCACACAAATCTGGGCCCCTTTGGTAGGAGTCAGTCCCTTTTCCCCCAGAGGGGGAACCATCCCCCTGCAACCATCTCAGTGTTTCTCTACTAAAGTTGAAGTCATTTGGGGTGTTTCGCTTTGGGAGTTTCTCTTCTGTTGGGGATTTTGCTTTGTTGCGCTTTCGGTCTCTACTTGCAAAAGTAAATCTCAACTGCTTTATTTTTGGATGTCTCCAAAGAGAAGCTTTTGCCAGACAATGGCCATGGGGACAGAGAAGCAAAAACTTTCTTTTTCTCTAATGAAAGAACCTGATGTCATAGAACTATCAAAAAATCGTCAAAAGCCGGGGAGTTCAGCAGGAGCTCCTGGCCATAAACTGGCAGAGCCGCCTCTGGGAGCAGACCAAGACATTCCTGAAGCTCTGCCCACTGCAGTGGGGAGAAGGGGAGGAGACACCGTTGTGGATAAAGCAATGCCAGTGGGGTGTTATGGTATTGTGTTTTGGATGCTTCTGCCCATGTCCACCTCAGGAGGTGCGGGGAGGACACACTGGGTATGCTTTGAGGCTCATGCCTGGTGACCCCCGCCTGCAGCACAGACCCTCCTGGGTGGACACTGTGTGTGAGCCTGGTGTTAAGCGTCATTAACCCCCTTCATGGAGCTCCAGCTGTCTCTGGGCACTGCGACATCTCACAGCCACGCTTTCCTCCCCTGAATAATAGCCCATATACAGGGGGAAGGAGACTTTTCTCCTATTTGTTTTCTTTTGTCAGTCTTTAAACCGAGTTGCAAATGTTGCTGGTAATTAAGGGCCGCCTTGCCATTTGGGTGATGTGCTGAAGTGCAGCCTCCTGCTCCCAGCCAGATGCTCCACAGCAAACCCACCCTGGAGGAGAGGCAAATTTCCTCTTAATTTTCTTCTTTGGTATTGCAACAAAAAGCCTCCTATCCCAGGCGGTCTTGGAAACCTCTCCTTATTAAAAGACCTCCTTGAAACGTATTATAGCAGCTGAGGAGGGTGGCTATGAAGCACAAAAAGCCTGCAGAAGAGCTCATTAAAATAATAAATTACAACTAATTAGAATAAATCAAACTAAATCATCTCCAGTGTGAACGTAAAATGAGGTGTGAGTGAATGTTTTTAATAAGGCCGGTGCTAATCCCAGGCTCCTCTTTAAAGTGATGGTGAGTCCTGCTGCAGCGATGATCCTGCTGCTGGGACCGGGGTGGGAAACACACCCAGACAAAGGCGAGGGGAAAGCAGAGCTAATGGGATTTTTAATTATTTCCCAATCTGAGCTGCCTGTCCCTAATTGCAGTGCGTTTGGGGGTAGCGCAGTATCCGCAGTGGCAGGCGCAGTTTGAGGCGCTTGGGTTTGCTCACTTTGGGTTTGTTGTTTTTTTTCTCTTTAATTTGCAACGTGCAAAGTGGCTGTGGGGTTTTGTTCCTCTCTGTCATATCACTTCATCACGCGCAGCCACAGCTAAATGACTTCTCTGCATAATTAGCAGTGAGATCATTGCGACCGCCTTGGCTGGGAGTCATTTCTCCTCCGGTCTCCAAAGAGCTGCTCAAAACAAGGGAGAGGAGGGAGGTGTGGGGGGAGGCAGCAGGACGGGTGTTCTGCCTGTGCCCGGGCAGCCCCAGAGGTGGCTGCTGGAGGGGAACACCTTGGACCCCTGCTCCTGCACCAGCTAAGGGAGGGTTAGGACATCTCACTGTCCTCCCCGATGACCTTAACACTTGCTCCCAGGGAGCACAGACCAGCAGCACCAGCCTGACCCATGCTGAGGATGGGGCTCACCACTGGTGGGGCGCTGGGGAAAACCACCTGCAACGCACTAAACATCCACTTAGGCCATCATTGACCAGAAGGTCTTTGAGCTGTCAAAGCGAGAGGTTTCCTGCTGAAATGAGTGAATTGCTTCTGAAAGCGCCTGGAGTCGGGCTCAGCTCTTGGGAACATGGAGCCCAGAGCCAGCAGGGTGCTGGTGCCACAGCCAGGGTCAGCAGCAACGTTGCTGAGACACCACGGCTCCGTTCTTCCTGGCTGCTGCTTCCCTCCAAGGGATGAGCCCTACTGCCACTGCTGGAGAAATGTATTAGTTTCATTAAGCTTAAATGATTAGCTCCAGGCCTTGATAATGATACTTAATGGATCTAATATTTTTTTGGCGATTATGCTGTTGTATACAGTGGTGTATATCATTAATAACCTTCTTTAAACCTCCTTGCTTTCACTGTCACTAATTATGTTCAAGCCCTTTTTATGCCTAAGCCCAATTAGCTGCCTATAAAGAGGCTTTACCCCATGAAGAATGCCCGGCTGTGCTGGGACGCAGATGCTGATGCCTTGGGTTACTGGGCAGGAGACCGCTCAGATCTGACCGCAGGATCCATGGGCCGGACCCTGCAGGGTGATCAGGGCAGCCGTGGCGGGTGCTGTTCTCTGCAGGAGGTGGTGGAAAAACCTTGGGGCAGCTCTACTCTGCTCAAAACCCCCTTCCCAGTCACCCCCCAAGTTCTGCAGGGCCAGGGCCACCCCACATCCTGGGGTTTATCACCTCTCTGAAGAGAGGTGATGGACAGGAGGTGAGGGTGGTGAAGCCACTGTTTTTCACAGGGGGTGATAACGAATGCATCGACGACTCAGGTTTTTTTCTCAGGGAAGTGTACCTAAGCCCAGGACTCCTCTGTTACTGCTAGATCCAACCTGTGTGGTCCCTATGCTGGAAGCAGCTGGGTGGGAGAAGCAGCATCACCGCTGTCTCCAAAGTCTCCCTGAAACTTGCTGTCGCTCTTGGGAGGAGCAACCAGACTTGGCTGCTTCTCCGCTCCTCCCTGCCCGAGCCTCCTTCCCGTCTCCCTGCGAGTTGATTAATCCATTAGGATTAACCTCTCTTTAACTCCTTGATTAGCTGCATTTTAAAACTCCATTTGTTTTCCTTTTTACATCAAGCCAGAGCCAAAAAAAGAGGCCAATTTGCAGCGATGCTGATTTACTGCAATTTCTGAAAATCAGGGCGAACGCCGGGAAGGCGTGCTCGGCATTTCAACTCCTCCCCGGTGAGCTGCGAGAGGCTCCCTTCGGCAGAAGCCAGCTTCGGGGAGAACACACCATGGAACCAGCATCCACCCGAGTTCCCAGGGTTGGTTTTGGACAGTATCAATGCAAACCTGGAAGAGGCATCCTGCATTTCAAGGACTGAAAATGTCCTGCTCTGTACCCTGGGGAAACTGAGGCCCTCGTGAGGCGATGTGCGTGGGGTAGCAAGGCTGATCCTCAGCCCTTAGATGGCTTTTTGGTCCCTCAGGGACATCCATTTCTCCACTGGAAATGTCCTTGACTTCCCTGAACTGCGCACAGCAGGAATTTCTCGAGACTGGGCTTCTCGCTTTAGGATCACACAGGGCAGTAACATCATGGTTTGGCCTCATCCAGACCTGATTTCCCAGGTGTAAACCCATTCAGTAAACCCATTACTGAATCTGAGTTTAGCCCATGACCTCGGTGAGGTGCCAGACCCCTCCGGAGTCCGGGGGTGTCTGATGGCAAAAGCTTTGCCCTTCTGTGCGAGGAGCTTGGCGCAGTGTCGGCGCTGGCGTTGCCCACGGAGGCCGGGCAGCCGCCTTCCTCTGCCATGCAGGAGCCTCCTGGGAAAAATCATCATCTTCAAACCCAAGCAAACCCACTGGATTTAAACCAAAATCTCTACCGTTCTCAAATGCTCATCTTTCCCCTCCTGGTGTGTCCCCTGGGAAGGAGTGACTCCCTCTCCGTGGCCAGCCCGGGGCTGCCCCAGCGAATGTGGCCGGCGCCGGTGATAGCGCACTCCATTGCTGATGCCGGGGATGCTGAAACGCAGGCGGCAACAGGGCGTGTTTGGGCGAGCAGAGCTGTATAGCCGGTGACAGTTCCATGGTGGGGACTGTTTGGACCTCCTTGGGGAAGGAACAGCGCTCTCCTGCCTTTCACCCTGGCTCTGTGCCCCACAGCTTCACCCCTCGCAGGGGAAATGGGTGCAGCCCTGCCGGCACACCCGGCCGCTCGCCGCACGTCCCGTCTCTCGCTGGGCACAGATCATCCCCTTGGTGAACTGGCTGCTCCGGAGTTACTCCTGCTGCATTTATGTCATCATTAAGCTTTAAGGCGACTAACACTAACCACACACTGACCTGCGCTAACCCTTTAATTCATTCTTCAGATGCTTCCCCTGGCTGTGAATCAATGTCTGAGCCCGGGCGCTTTCGGAGGCAGTCAGCGGGGAGCAGCACGCTGGGACACAAGGGGACTCTGCCTCTCCCTCTGCTGAGGAGGGACAGGGACAAACAGCTTTCACAGGGCTGGAGAAATCGCTGAGCTGTGTATTGCTCGTCATAGGAGTTTGCCCCGTGACTAGGGGTAGGGGTTGAGGCTCTGACCCGGAGCTCAGCAAAGCCGAGGCTTAGCGCTGGGGTCTGGGGCATCCCTCTCGCCTGGCCGATGGCTGGGACCAAGCGCTGGGAGTCTCCCCTGGAGCTGAGGCACTGAAGGAGATGGCTCGTGCCAGCACCAAAGCCCTTCTCCCATGGAGCTGTGTTTCGGGGTTGGCTGTCCACAAGGAGCAGCTCTCCCTGCAGCGGTTTGAGGTGTCCAAGAAGGGCTGAGTTCAGCAGGGACATCCCTTCTCCTCTTTCAGGCTGCCCACCTGCAGGATGTTTATAAGGACCTTTGAGATTTCTCTAAGGTCTTGGCGTAGCTCAATGTGTTTCTAAGCTATTTTGGGGCACACGAGCGGGAAATAGCCTGTGGGCTCGAGCGTTTAGGCAAGCAGGTTCAAAGCTCTGCAAGGGAGTCATCTTCCCATTACTGAAGCAAAACAAGGCCCAACCAAGTGCAGGGCTTTGCCTTGTGGGACTGCAGTGCCCGAAGCTGGGCTCCCCTGTGCGGATGGTGTCGGAAGGGGGAAAGTCTCTCGGGAGCTGTCTGTGAGCTGTCAAAATATATTATAAGCTGCACTTGAGGTTTAAAAAGCTTCACACTGATGTACAATTTAGAGGAAGCATCTTGCATTTCCACAGCTATACAACAAGATTTTCTGAAATTGCAATGATATGAGAAAATGTCTTTTAAAGTGGCACCCAGATGGCAGGGGGAAATTGTGCTGTTTGAATTCTCGTCAGATAAATTGAAGCTAAAGGGATGTTAAACATTTTATAGGTTCCCCCCCCCCCCCTCCCCCCCCTCCCCCTCC
>VZSZ01006035.1:820737-831267 GCA_013398815.1 Ibidorhyncha struthersii | reverse complement strand
GAGTCATCAAACAGAGCAAGTGAGATCCTCAAGGTGCTCCGCTTAGGAAACGGCCTCATCTCAACCCTGCATCTGATGGAAATTAACACCGAGAGATCCCGAACCCGGCAGGGTCAGGTCTGGGCTCCTCGCCTGCTCCTCTGAGGAGGTTGGGATGCACATGGGGAGCAGGAGAGCTTGCAGGATTCGGGTTCCTGGGGGCCTTTGCGTGACCACGGTGTGAGCCTGGAGCGATGGGGAGAGGATGTCGGACCCAGCGGAGCGATGGCTCTGGGGGTGTGGGAGAGGTGCTGCTCCTCGGAGCAGTATTTCTCCTTGGAAAGCCACCTGCCACGGGATGCATAGACCCCCAAATGCAAGAATGGAGTATTTGGCTACAAATCACCCTATCACCAGCCATCCCCGGAGCTGTGCTGCTCTCTGTCCCCCTGGCTTCGAGCTGACGCTGCGGAGCCTCCCGCAGCATCGCTCTGTGGGGCAGCAGGCACTTCCCTCACAGGTTTGTTTGTGTTCTTTTTTTCTTTTTCCTCCTCTTTGGCACTCACAAGTGAGGAGCGTTTTCGCTCCTGAGCTAAATATGTCACTTTGTCTTGTAGCGGCTGCCAGGTTTTAAAAAGCTGGCAACTTGCAAACACATGGAGAGGACAAATGCCAATAGTTATGCACCCGTCTTTACTCAAGGAAGAAGAACTGGGCTTTGCGGCTTTTTGTTTTTGTTTTGAAAGTAAAACGAGCATGTTCACCCGGTGGTTTACTTAAGCTGTTAGTCATGGCGAAAGAAACGTGCACAGGCTGGTTTGTCTCCTCTGACGGGTCTCCCTTCCCCGGGGTGTGCTGGGGTGCTCAGGGGAGACCGTGAGCAGTAGCAGCAAATATGCAAGCCTTGGTTGTGTCGCTTCCTGGGAAGGTGAGCTGGGAATGACAGGAGAGCAGCCCCAGGGCTCCTGGGAAGCTTTTTCCCAGTCTGTACCTCCTCCCTGCTCGTGCCGGTGAACACCAATGGCGCAAGCAGCCACAGTGCCCGGGCAGCATCTGCATCCTGGGTCCTCTGACCCTCTGCTGGGTCAGAAACTGCCACTTCCAGCCCCATCCAAGCCTGGGCCACGTGGGGCAGCGGTCCCTCCAGCGCACCTCTGGGCGAGCTTCTTCTACATCCACTTTTTATTATGATTTCCAGTGTTGTCAGATTCATTGCAGCAGCTGGGACCATCCAGCAGGCAGGGCGACGCTCCCGATGGGTGGCGAGACGTCTTTGTGCGTAACGCGAGACGGAGGTGGCTGGTGGGGTGCGTTGCTGTGCTTTTTTTCCAGTGTAGTGGAGCACTTCCAGCTGGGATCTGGTTTAAGTTTTGGGAGAAGAGATCCTGGGCAAGATCCCAGCGGTCATTTCAGCGGATTGAGCCCGCAGGGAGCACCTGCTCGCCAGCAGCATGGACTCTCCGACACCTGGCAGAGCTGCAGAAAGCCACGAGGGCTGGGGCTAGGTATTTTTAAACAACCTTGGCTGGGCAGGCTTTGCCAGAGCGCTGCCCTTTCTTGTTATCTCTTCCTGCAATTACAGAATGATTCAGTGACAGCTATCCTGCGGTTAAATGCGAGAAGCTTCCTGCAGGTACAGCGTGTGTAACACAACAACGCTTTCTGATACAACACAGTACTGTCTCATGTTATCACAGCGTGAGATGTTCAGCAAATAATCTGAATCTTTCCTTCGAATTCCAGGTTATTTTGGAGGGGGGTAGTCATATTATCTATTATACTTGCAAAAACAGATAATAATAGTAATACCGTTTGGTGGAGTGCTGTTAATGCAACAAGGCTGTCACTTGTCACCAAGAATGCTGTGTGTGGCAGCCTGTTAAAAAGAAAGTCAAAACAAGGCTGGCTGCCCGAGTGCATCGCCGTCGCTGCTGGGGCTCTGCGAGTGCGATCGTGTTTCCCCCATGCTGGAGCCAGTGAGGATGTTCTGTACTGCTGAGCTATGCTGGCTTGGCTGGTGCAGCCGGTGACGTGCTCACCGGCAGGGCAGAGGCGACATCCCAGCATGCCGTGGCTTGTAGGGACACCGATAGCGCTGCCCGGGGTCTCATGTTCATGCCTTGTCTTGGTTTTGGCAGAGATGCTTGCCCTGAGCTGGGCTGAGCGTGCCCTTGCTGCCTGAGCTCATCCCCTCCCGAATCCACGCGCTGCTTAGAGGCTCATCTTGCCCAGTGGATCCCAAATTTCTGTTGGGGTCAGTGCATGCTAAATCCATCCCATGGGATGTGCAGGGTGCAGGAGGAGCGGTGGGTGTGGGAGCCCCTCGGCTGTTCACCCCATGGGATGGGCAGATGCTGCGTCGCCCCAATGCCCAGGCACAGCCAAGCTCCCACACTGGGCAGCATGGGCTTGCGGCTGGTGGGACCGGGCACACATCTTTCTCCTCCCTCTTTTCTTTAAAAAATATATTTCCAACATAAAAGCAATGTTAAGATAGGCAGTTACACATCTGGAAATGCATCATGAATGTAATAAGGGTGTGAGGAGGTTTCTGTAGGAACTCATCTCCATGTATTTGCTCCACAGCGAGCCATAAACTTCCCAGGGTCGTGAAAGTTTCTTTTTTTTTTTTTTTCTCTTGAGGAATTTCAGCACTAACCCAGTGCATGCTTCCCCCAGCTGCTGCCCTGTGTGTTGGGGGCTTCAGCCCCTGCGCATAAGCAGAGCCTGCTGTGGGCGGGAGGATGCTCACTGCATCTGCAATGAGCGCCACGCAAACCCCCTCCCGGAGCCTCAACAACTTCAGCACTTTCTTTTTATAATGGAATGGAGAACGGAAAGCTCTGCAGAAGTGACATGTCTCTCTCAAATCATCAGGTTATTTTTATGTGCATCTATATTTTCTTATGTGTGTGTAAATACCTCCCACACACACATAGTTTAATCTCAAGGAGTGAAGTAAAAATAGCTGAGGATTGAAAGGGGAGCAGGTGAGGGGGTGGTTGTGCTTTTTGGAAGAATCACTTCAAGGTTCGGAAACAGCAAAGCCATGGTGATAACGTGATCTGACAAAACCTCAGCTTCTTCGGGCTTGTGAGGAATGGTGTTAATGAAAGAGATCTTAATGACTTTCCCCCTACGTTTCAATTTATGCTAACAAGCCGCAGCCAGGAGCGCAGACTCAGTGTCGCACTTGGGGAAGTTCTGACAAGCTCCAAGGAGCCGGGAATTGCTGTTCAGGGACTCGGAAAAATGGCCCCCATCCCGCAGATGCTGGGATGGCACAGAGGGATCCCCCACCTCTTCGGGCTGATGGCAGCGCCCGCTTTGCCCTCTCCTGCCATGGAGCCCGGCTGCCTTCCCATGCCGAGCCCGGGCCCTGCTGGGCTCCCCGGCCCTCCTGCTCTGAGCGCCCGGGCTGGGCGAGTGGCGGGGGAGATGCTGCGTGACACCGCAGGAGAAGAGGAACGTGCTGCAGCTTGATATAGATATTGCACAGGCTCCTATTTCATCTTTTCTTCTCCTCCCTCTAAGTAGGAGAGAGGCAAGGAGAGATTTCTGAGAGCTCAAGCTCTGCAAAAAGGGGAGGGAATTTCCCCAGGGGATGTGAAATGAGAAGGGTTATGTGATCTGGCAAAGCTGGTGCTACGCAACCCAGAGCCCGGCGTGCCCTGGCTTAGGACCATTTATTATCACCGCTTCTCTTTTTTCTTTTTTTAACTGATATCAAAAGGAGGATTATGAAACAGTTTGCTGTGGGAAGCTGGATGGTGGCATCCATGGGACACGGTGATGTTTGCCTGGGCTGAGCCCCTCCGACCCTCAGCACTGAACAGCCGGAGCGTGTCTGGCAGGATGGGATGCACCCAGCGCCCATTGCGGAGTCAGGGCTCAAACTGCACCAGCTGAACTTTGGCCTAAGCGCTGCTCTCAAAAATAAAAGCAACCGTCTAATAATACCCAGGCTGCAACCCGCTCCCGGCGAGCCTCTGCCAGCTGCTGTGGCCGGCTGGGACACGGCGGCGTCACGAGTCACCGGCACACAGCATCGTGCAAAGTCACCGTCCCCTCCTGACCACAGGAGGCCAGGGCACGCAGGGCACACACGCAGGTCGCCGCTCCCAACTGCCCCCTCGGGGGCCTTAAAGGGCTGGGAGTAACTGGGCTCAGCACAGGCAAAGCCACCTCCTTCTCCACTTTGGGATAATCGCTGGGAGGATTTCCAAATGCCTCCTCTTGGTGGCTAATCCTCACCATTCCGGTAACGCGCTAGAAGTTGATCTGAAGAAAGTTCAAGGCTTGTGTCCCTATAAATTGCATCGCTGGTTACCCTCCCTCTGTACAGCATCTCCCGGCTCCCAGTCTGTTAATTCCCAGTGAGGCCGACGCTGCATGCAGGTGGGAGATGCTGTGTCAAGAAAAGCTGAATAAATTATCATTATTTTTTTCCTGTAACCTTCCTGGCTCACATGACGCCCATGCTGTGACCTGCCATGGTTGGCACGGGGACACAGGCAACCGCCAAATGGCGTCTGCAAATATTTGTGCCTTCAGTGCTCTGTGCACGGGCTGGTGTGCTGGGTTTACGGGTAATGTCTGACGAAGGCACTTTTTTTTTAAAGCCAGCTCCAGGGGCGTTGGCAGCGTCCCATGAACTTCTTGCAGAGCAAGTTCCTGGCAGCCACAGAGGCGGGACGGCACGGTGAGGGGCAGCGTGGCCTTTGGTAGCAGAGCGTTGCCCTGCTCTGTGTTTTGGGCACAGATTTGCTGGGTGCACTAAATACCACCGCGGCTCTCGTTGCTGGTACCACATCAGACCATGGCCGAGCCACTGGGTGGAGTTTCGGTGGCGGGCTATCGCCATGGGTGGTCGGAGCCGTTCACTCTGTAGCAAAGCTGTTGGCAATGAAAACTTAAGCCGTTTGGGTTTTTTTTTTTCAAAAACTGCTTTCTCAGCAGCACGTTCTCCCGTGGCAGAGGGCAAAGCCCTGCCGCGGGGGAGGGAAGCAGGCAGCAGGCGGGCTTCGGCTGTTTCGGTGAGCGGCAGCAGCCCCTCTCCCCTCCTCACCCACGTTGGTTGCATCAGCGCCATGAGCACACTTCTCACTTAAATGGTGTGTGCCCACAGCTCCTCTGAGTCACGCTGTTAGCAGAGAGCTCGTAATTCTTCACTTTTTCAAGTACAAATGCCTTTGGAAAAGGGCATTAAATAAAACACTTGACTGAGGTCCCGGCGGTGACTAATTCCCGCGGTACGCCCCGCTCCAGCGTTAATCCTGCCGAGCTCACTGCGCGCTGGGGGGGCTCGCACGCATCCCTGCAGGTGGAGGAGCAAAGAAAAAGCTGAAGGTTGCATGAGAAGAGCTCGTAAGGGGCAGGCATGGGCTGCGGTGGCAGCACGGTGGAGACAAACCCCAGCGCACTGCCTCCAGGTGCTGGCATTCCCTAGGGAGCGCTTCGGTGTGAGCCCTGCTCAGTCCAAAGCAGAGATACAGCCCCAAAACATGGGGTGTATCAAAACCCAAACTTCTGCCCAATACTTGCTGGAAGGGTTTGAGAAGGGGGGAAATCACTCTCTGTGGAAGAGCTGGGAGGGGATTTTTCCTGCCCCAGCCCGGGTGTTCCTTATGAAGGAGGTGGCAGCTCAGAGGACTCAAACAAGGCAACTGTAAATCTGTATTTGTAAGCATGCTGCCTCCCACCAAATAAAAGCTGGCAAATCCATAGCTGTGCTGAAAACTTAACCCCCCCAAGCACCCCTCCCAGGCACACCGTGAATACCGTACACCCAAACTATGCAAAAACACCCAGGATGCAGCAGCAATGCTGGGGAGAACTTGTACATCCCTGGGACCAGCGCTGCCGAACCGCCTTCCCCCAGGAAACCTTCTGCGTGAGTCCCTCTGGGCTCAGAGGAGATGGATAAGTGCTGATCTCACCAGGGTCAGGATGGGATGCCGACCTTGCCGTGCAGCCGGTGCCGAGCACTGCTGCTGCTCTATGCTGGATGGCTCTGCATGGCCGCTCCAGCCACCTCCGCCAAACCACCGTGGGCTTTGTTCACTGCTTGGGTACCAGCTGAAAACACAACCCTCGTAGGGGACTTTTGCAAGATGAAGCATCTCTTGCCCCCAGCTTTGCTCTCCCCTTCTTTACCTCGAAAACCCCGGGAGCTGCGGAGCAGGAGGCAGCCTGCGTGCACTGCCGATGAAACGGCTGCAGGACTGGGCATAACTAATTAGAGCCTCTATAAAATGACATCTATTTCCACAGATGGGAAGCTGCTTCCCTTTTTTATGGCTGCTCCAGTTAATTAGTTATCTTGGAGGTTGCATTTGCATTCCCGCCTTTGTGAAATACCCTTTTGTTAACTACTTTTCATATACTTTTATGAAGTCGGCCACTGAAACAGGCTCATTTATCTCACCAGTGACAGGCTGAGGCTTGCCCAGAGCTGCGTGCCAGATGCTGGGATTGTAAAATAATGTTTGGCTTGTCTGGTGTTTGGAAAGGAGACAGAAGGTGCAGGGCTGCGAGAGGAAAGTCCCAGGCTGCTAAAGCCGAGGTCTGGATCTTGACAACTTCTACAAAAATGTCCAATCTGTTGCTTTTGGGCAGCGTGAAGGAGTCGGGGGGAGGGATGCTCTTGTGGCCAGCCCTAGGCTTGGGCATCTCCATCCTCATCCCATGGGAGCAGGGTGTGAGCATGCGACCTTCTCGAGCTTTATCTGCTGCATCCCCCCCTCCAGAAGTGTTGGGTGCATGTGTGTCCCTGCCCACGGGTAGCCTGGGGACATCCCAAAGCCGCTGCTCCAGCTGAGCCTCCTCCAGCCACGCTGCACATTTACCCTCCATTAGCGAAGATCACGAGCAACAGCGGCAATAATCAATCACCGTCATTATTGCTGGGAAATGTTTGCAAAATCAATGTTTCCTCTGTCGCGTAAGCAATCAGGGCTTTTGTTGGTCGGCTGTTTTTCAGGCATGTTTCTGCCATAACGAGTGGAAAATGCCAGATAACTGCGAAGTATACGATGCAACAGATATTTCTTCAGCCCTAGCGGCACAGCCACCTTCTCTTCATGCAAAGCTCTGCAAACACTCGAAGCAACCCAGCACGTTTTGGTGTGCACTGCCGTACCAGGGGGGAAACCTTTCTGGGCCACCCGCATGTGTTTAAGGACTGTGTGAGATGCCCACGGGTGTTACTGTGGGCGATATTTCCATTTGCCTTCTCCTTGCAGCCTTGCTCAGGGTGCTGCTCGCCTCCCGCTGCTGCTCCACGCCGGCGATGCGTGAACATTGCTAAATACCCAAAACGGGGCAGGGGAATTGGGTGTGCGGTGCCGGATTCATGCTTTCGGCAGATTTTGGTGCTTTATGCATTGCGGTTGGCACACCGGGGCCACAAAGCCCTATGCCGAGGGGCATGGCTGGGTGGGCTTGGCTGCCCTGGAGCATTTTCCAGGGACCCCAATGGATGTTATATTGAAGAAAGGGAATCCTGCCATCGGTTCAGCCATCCCTCTGTTTCAGGAGAGGATTTTTTGGTGACAAAAACTTTAAACTCAAACATTGAAAATTCAGAGCACAGCCCAATTATTGCGGGGACGGGGGGGGAAGGAAGCCCAAGATACGTAAATCTCTTTATTTTCTGCACCAGTGAGTCTGTATTGGCCTGTTAGTTGACGCTCCTGAAGGTATCCGCTGGGATGCAACTATTATACATCCAAACTGTCACAAATGGAAACGTCGCTTTGAAAGACAAAGGGTAATTTATTGAGAAAAGGGTGTCATTTAGGTGCAAGGATGGAAGGAAGAGAGACAGTCGCTGCAGAACTGCCAAGAGAGAATACCAGATCCGCTGATAGTCAGGGAACAGCTTTGAATTTCCAAGGCTGCCCTTGAGGGATAAGAAAATAAAAGCTAAGGACAAAAAAAAAAAAAAAAAGTCTTAAATACAGTGACAGCAGAAACTTGAAGGATCGAAGAGAAAAATGGGACTTCCTCCTCTGTAACAATAACTGAGAAAAAGATAGGAATGTAATTTGTAAAAGCTGTTAAATTGCCACCAAAAATTGTAAGCTGGATGGAGAAATGACACAGAAGGAAAAAAAACCCAAATGCATACCTGTCATTCCTGGAGTATTTCTTGAAAATGGGACTAGATGATGAACAGGGTGGAGGGGGAATGGAGCTGAGGAAGGGAAGAGCTGGGAGAACCCACCCGGCCAGGCTGGGCGACCGGAGCTCGTCACACCTCAAGGCTTTACCCAGGAATTTCTGTGGGCTGTGGGAGGAAAATGGTTTTGCATGTCTCCAAAAACACAAACCCATAGATCCATCTTTTTTTGTTGTTTGTTTCTGAATAATGCATCCTCCTCTGTCTTGGAGGGAGCCTATTTATACGGCAGTGGCAGTACGGAGCCAGGCACAGGCAGCTTGCACACCTCTGGGCTGGTGGCTTGTTACTCACATGTTGTTCACCGTGGCTCCGGAGGGAACTTCTTGCCAGGGAGGAGTTTGCAGGGTGGGCTCCCAGTGACAAACTTTTGATGAAAACAAATTGCAAACAGCCTGGAGAAAGGCGTGATGATCTCCGCAAGAGCCTTGCCCCAAGGCTTGTGCTTGCACGCCACCCGTGGGGTGCGGGTGCCCATGACAGTGTGACGGGGGACCTGGGCACGAATTGCGGGGTGGGGACACCAGGAGAGACGGGGTGTTTCCAGCGGCAGCAGGACATCGCCCTGCGCATGTCCTCTCCGAGCCCTTCCCGGCCTCACTGGCCCCTGAGCACCCTGACGAAGCCAAACTGCGCTTGGGTTATTTTAAGGCCGTTAAAGAATGGACCTGCCGAGGACGCAGAGTGTGTTTTGGGCAGAACTCCAAAGCGTTACAGCATGAAAGCCTGCAGGGTGTGGGTGCGGGACGGCTCTCGCGTGCCCACCCCGGTCCTCAGCAGCGCTTGCAGCATCTGGATTGCCTCAAGGTAAATAAGCAGAGGGTGCTGGGGGTGATGTGGCCCAGACGGGGTCCTCCCGCTCCAGGACCCAAAGGCCCCGGCAGGTCTCAACCTGCTGCAGCCAAAGGATGAGCTGAGGCTTCTTCAACTGCAAACCAATCAGCAAACCCAACTGAGCACCTTTTTCTGATGCAAAAGGATCGCTGTATGGATGGAGAAGCACATTTTTAGGCAGGAAGGCTGCTTTGAAATGCCACTTTTATATTTTTCACGTGCTGATTGTCTAGCAGATATTTCCCTTCAGTCCCCGGAGTTGAAATCCCAGCGCTAGATGAGATGTCGCCACTTGTATTAGGGAAGCCATTGAAACTAGTTCTTTCTCCAATGTTTTAGTTGAAAACACGCTCGTACAACCAGGTACAACAAAAGCAGGTGCTCAGAGCATCGTCATTACCAAATTGTGATATTTCGCATGGCTTTCTCAAACACTGGGTGTGGGAGTATTTCTTCTCAGCTGGAAACATCTATGATTAACCTGCACCCAATGAGAAAAGTAGCAGAAATTGCATTTCCAGCTCCACAATTTAGCAGATCTGTGTGCGAGCACCTCTGGCCTGGACCAGCGCGTGGGTGGGAAGTTCCTCCTGAAAACCAAAGCAGTGCAAGACACCAGGTTTGGGGGAACATTTCGGCCTGCAGAAAATATAAAGCTGGGGAAGAAAATTAGGTGGGGGAAACCTTCTCAGTGGCAAACATCCCCCACGTCGTCCTGCAGCCTCGGGGCTGTGGAGCCCCACAGCTCCGCTCCTCGGGCCACGGCTCACTGCTTCTGCCCTCTCACGTCTGGCCACGTCACTCTAAATCCAAAGTTGTAATAGCAAGGAAGTTCTGGACAAATTAAAATGCAAGGAAATAATAGCAAGGGTGGGTTTTTTCAGGGTTGAGGGGAGACAGGCAGGGAGGAGGGAGAAGGTGTTTCCACATACCCCATCCCTGCAGAGGGCTCACAGGATTCAAATGGTTGCAGTGATCTTGACAGGCTAAAAACCCAATCTGCTGGAAATCATATACCTCAAATAATGTGCTATTGCTGCTGATCGTCCGTGTATTTTAGGGCTGAATAGACACCGTATCAAATTCACCTCGAGTTCTCATTTGCCACTAGTTACTGCTTGTTTGACGAGGTCTGAGCGAAGTTTGAAAGGCTTTTACTGAAAACGGTGGTAGGGGGAGGGAGATTTGATGGGTTTTCTCAAGGGCTGAACAGCATTTGCCTGCGGCGGCCGGGCCGGGCGCGGGGGGCTGGGGGATGCTCTGCCATGCACCCCAAGGTGCCGCCCGGGACAGAACCCAAGGATTATATTTAATTCGTTGAAATACTGATCAATATTACCTTTCCTGTTATAATGACATTCAGGCCTCCCACTTCCCAGGGTTTTAACCACTGAGCCTTCTAACAATTTTGGGAAGGGATAACATTTTTTTTTTTTTTTTACCTAAAGGCAAAACACATCATTTACAGCCCCGTCCTCCCTCGGCCACAAGCTCTCCTGCCCCTAAGCTTGGGTTGAAAGGTGAAAAAAATTCAG
>VZSZ01006035.1:700389-820379 GCA_013398815.1 Ibidorhyncha struthersii | reverse complement strand
GCCCGTGGCGTGAGGACTGCGGGCAGGGGGGTGTTGGTGGGGGGTGGGTTTGTGCGGTTGTTGAAAATAGGTGTAAAGGAAGTTTTATTTGTAAAGAAACCCATCAGAGGGAGGTGCTCTGGCTCTGGGTGTTCCCCCGGAGACTAGTTAGGTTTTAGGTGTCCCGGCCTCTCAGGATTTACTTCTATTGTTTGGGGGGCTGCTGAGAGGAATGACGCTTCATGTAGTGTTAGCAGCAGATTCCTCTGCTGGGCTACCCTTTAGAAAATTGAAAAGGCTCGTTTCAGAATTTGGGCAGCAGGTGTGTGTTTTCATGACTGGAAAACTACAGTTTCTAAGAACTTAAGGAGTGAGAACACCAAGGTTCCCATTCTGGAACAATGTCAGTACCAGGTGCATCTAAAAACCACAGAGTGGAGGCACCTGAGGTAGCAAATGCTGGTAGAAGCAACAGACTTGGGGCACCTGTGGTACCAAATGCACCTAAAAGCAGCAGACTCAAGGCA
Source organism: Ibidorhyncha struthersii (assembly GCA_013398815.1). Taxonomy (NCBI): domain Eukaryota; kingdom Metazoa; phylum Chordata; class Aves; order Charadriiformes; family Charadriidae; genus Ibidorhyncha; species Ibidorhyncha struthersii. The sequence goes on along the minus strand of VZSZ01006035.1, from coordinate 819,873 downwards.
CCTGTGGTACCAGAGCCACTTAAGAACAGCAGAGTCAAGGTGCTGGCAGCCACTAAAACGTTGAATCCTCGAGATTCTGTGTGTGTTCAGGCTCTGCCTGGCTTTGCTCAGAAGGAAGGAAAGGTCTTGGCCAGAAGCAAAACAGTTTATAGAAGCAGCGAACCTCCAAGAGAACAAGAGTTCTGGGAAAACTACCACAGGCAGCAAAAGCAGTTTACTCAGGGACACTTCACCCCCACTTGGGAGCCTTATCAGGAGCTCAGAGGGGTTGTCTACACAGAACTGAAGAAACTCGCCCTCTACTCTTTGGGGCAGCTTGAGCAGGTAGGCCTGACTTTCCTGGTTCTGCTTTAAATGGAGAAGCAGGGAGGCTTTTCTTCTAAGTAAATTGTAAGCCCTTGTTTCTGGGGAATGAAATTGTTATTCTTGTTTAAAGAAATGTTTGAAACGATATTCCATGCCTTCCTGTGAATAATTGCAATCTGATGTAATATTTGATGATGGTAAGGAGGCTGACTGCTTTGATGTGTATATTGTAGTTTGGGAACTGGCTTTTGAACTGGTACTTGAAGTTCTTAATGAGAGCACTTAAAACGGAGCAGAGACAATAGCAGGCTAATGAATGAAACGCAAAACTTGAGATAATGAGAATATACTTAAGGGAAAATACTTGGGGAAAGGTAACAAGCCTTGAAAATGGAAGGAGAGGAAACATGCTGAGGGCGTGAGGGTAAAGGATGGGTTAAAACGCAGGAATGATAAATGGTGATGGTTGAGGGCTGGTTAAAAAGCTCAAAAGTTGAGCATAAGAATGGTATAAAAAGTAAAGTGTTCGGAATACAACTTGGAAAGGTAGCGATGACTTTAGAAGTGTTGGATTAATTATTTTGTATTTTACTTTGGATCTGTATTTGGGTTTCAGGAAGGAGTAAGAGGATTAGCCAGAAGTGTCTGTGATACTGTGATGTTTTGATTTGTGTGGTTATTATCTCCTGGTCTCCTTCATGCTGCATATGCATTAGTGTTGTGGGTCTTGTACTGTCTCAAGTAGCTTTTAAGTCAAGCTTGAATCATTAAACCACAGGGACAAGAACTCAGTCGCTGATGCTTGAGATGAGCTTGCAGTGTTCTGCCATTTGTTTTCTTTTCCTCAGTGCTGTTGGTTCACGCAAGGAGATCTGAAGCTCTCTGAGCTTTCTGTGCTGTTTTGTGCAAAGAGCAATTTTCTTTGTGGAAACAGAGTGCAGTCTCTCTAGCCTACTATCTGTGACATCGGGCTCTGTGCCTTTGAGCCTACACTTTGCTATGTGCTTTCTAATGGAGTGCCCAAGGGATAGTCTGACAGCTGCAGCAGAAGCAGTGTGGTTATTATGCAGGGTAGGCAGAAAAGATTCTGTCCACCCACTACTTAATTTTCTGCTCTGATTGTGTGTGTTGCGTTCAGAGGTTAACGTTTTAGGTCAAGTGTTTTAAGCCCTGAATGGACAATAGGTGGCATTCACTTTATTTTTACATATTACCTAAAGCAGCATCTTGCTGGCTGTCTTCATTCAGAGGCTTGTTTCCATAAATTAGTCAATATACAGCAAGGGTTGCCAGTGTTCTTGTTTTAGCCCTTAACTTCTAAAACATCTTTCCATCTGAATATTAGAAGTTTTTTCAACAGCAAACGTACTCTTCAAAACTCTGATAATCCTGAAAACGTTGGTTAATTTGTGGTGGGTGGTTGTTTTCGTATTGAAAAATGTCAGGATTTGATCCTTAAGTGTGCTCCGAAACCCAGTTGGAATTCGGCTACTTAACTTGACCAAATTAGCACCTTAAAACTATACAGTTTATACAGGAAATAAACTATATGTAGGTCACTAATTGTGTGGTTGTGGCTTATGCTTTAGATTCATGAAGCTATCAGAGGGGACATAGTTGTACCTGTTGTGCCATTTTGTGGAGAGAGTGGCTAAAAGCACTAGATAATCTTGAAAATCTCAGACTAACGTTTTTTTCCCCTTTTTGAAAAAGGTAATGGTTACTAAGTTGAAAAACTTAAAAAAAAAAAAAAAATTTCCTGGCAATGAGTCTGACCTATCCTCTGCTTCCCTCCATATCCACAAATGGGGATTTCATGCTGCTTGCACACTAACTCTTGCTATTTAAGCTGCCAGTGTGCTCTGCAGAAATCTATTTATGCAGTTTTCAGTAATACTAGAACAGAAATGTATTACTATTGCCAAAATTTACCTGTATTTTTGCTTTATATGAGTTATTTATGCCCATTCTCACCCACACCTAGCAGTCCCCATAATATTTCGAATAACTGAGAAGATCGGAGATATTGGATATGTCTAGTTATAGGTGTCATGAGAGCATAACATTCCTGGTAGTAAAAATTGTGATCTCAGATTAATGCATTTGCACTCATCTCTGCCTTCTGAGTTAGCATTTTCTTCAGCCACAAGTACAGCTGATGATTTGCAATGATGAATGGCAGTAAAATTTGTAAACAACAAGAAGATAATACAGCCCTGTGAATTCAACAGGATTGGAGTATGCCAATATCATCTGGCACATGCTACTATCTAAACTCATACTATTTAAAAAAAGAAAGATTTTAAGAGCTAAAAACATTTAAGTATGCTGGGATAGTTACACAAAATTATATGGGCATAGGATATTGTATGTAATAATTGCACATTTAGGATGCTTTTTTATATACTTCATGGTAACAAATGACTTCAGAAAAGCTGTATGTTCATGGATGCTTTTTGTATATTTATTAAGTAAATTGGGTATCTGAAAAAGTAGAGCTGATATTTGACTGTTCTAACTGTTGCATTGGAAACTGCTGTTCTGTAGTCACACAGTGGTATCTATCTAACAGTGAAAACACTAAGTGAAGCTGGGTCAATGCAGCGGAAGGATTGCATTCCACTGGAACACACTGGAACAAAATAAACCCCTTCCAAACTACTAGCAGTACTGGTGAGGGATGGAGGGAGCTCAGGGAGTGTAGCATTTGTGTTTTAAAAAAAAAACCCAGTCAAATAACTAATCCCCCCCCGCACCCAAACCCCACAGGAAACCCCACCCCAATACCCCACAACGAAAAGGCTTCTTTTACCCATCCTGTGTGATATTATCCAAGCATAATGGAGTGGCCTGCTTTCACAATGATGATTTAAATTGCCAGTTATCCCAACTTTTATCCCCAGTAGTGTCTCACTGTTCTCAAATATGCTTAATATGTGGCTGCTTTCTACATGTGCTGTCTGCTCCCCACCACTGTCTTTGCTAGAAGAATCCTGATAAGTTGAATGGGCCATGTATTTTAACCAGAGCAGTTGCACCTAGCATCTTCCCAATGGATTTCAGGTCCTTGCCTTTTCAGAACTTCCTGAGGAAGGAGTCTCCCTGCGGGGCTGCCTGGTTCTCTGTTGTGTTAATATCTGTCCATACCCATAATGCAAGATAGAGCCCTTCGATCTTCCATTACAAATAATTGGAACTTACTTCATTTGATTTGAATGTTTCCCCCCACCCCACCCCGCCCCAGGTTGGGTGTGCATTGCAAGCAGCACTGATTCATTGAAAGTCAAAGAATGTAGCTATCCAGACAGTATTTTTGATTTCCTAAGTGTTGAGAGCAATGTGTTAAAGGTCTCTCTCATTCCTTAATGTAATGGTGCATGGTGATGTTAGTCACCTTTTATCATGTTTATATAGCTTCTTTCCCTTAATTGCTATGACAAATTCATTTGGAAAACCTCTGAGGTGGCTTGTTGACTTTTTACATGAAAGAAAGGTGGCCTTTCTGGCCAAGCCCTAAAAACAATCCAAGTCCACAAAATCTTGAGTATTATTAGCATCAAAGCCTGCTCTGTACTTGTCAAATTCTGATCTGTAATTCTGTGCTTTAGGTAAATAAGTCACAAGATAAGATTGACAACAGCATCAGCAATGAAAGGTTTTAAGCTGGAAACTGGAGAAGAATACAGAGCAATGTCTTTCAAGAGAAATTACACTGATGTTGTTATTGCCACAGTTAAAGATCTGTCAGTGTTTCCAATTTAAAACCTTGATTTCCAGAAGGCTAAAAACGCGTATTTCAAGGCAGAACTTAGAATGCAAAGAACCATTTTCCTGCCAACTCTCTGATGTCATAATTCCTTATGGCTCTGAGAAGAGCAGGAAAACATTTGTGGTGGGTTGTCTTCCTAGTATCTCAAATGGAGAAACTGGTCAGGCCAGACAACACTGATGTGGTGACTTTCCTAATGCTTTCGGAGTTGTGTAACCAATATTGATCAACCCCAGTCTCATACCTGCATCTAAGAATTGCTATGCCCGAGTCATTTTAAAAAAAAAAACAACAAAAACCCCCCAAACCAACTTTCATATAGATTCAGAAGAAGCTTCAGAAATACCTTGAAACTTCTTATTTGAAGAATGTGACATTTCAACAAGATGCTAGTGAGAGAGAGGATAGCTCAATATTTCTTTCCATTAACTACGCAACTGGCTTTGAAGGTGAAAAGCTGCAAAATACTTTCTAACATATTTTTTATTCGTACTAGCTATATGAAGTAGCATATCACTGGGATGGCTGTTATTCACAAATGCCAAAGCAGTGATAGAGATGTTCAGATTCAAGTATCTCTTGGGGTATTTTGGTAGATTGTTGGCTGGTAAAATTGGACCCTTCCACACCTTTCCACTGCTTAGTAGAGGTGGTCTCAAAGTCTTTGTTGGTAAACATTTGAGTATCTATTTAACAATTAAAAAATGCATATTGGCAACATGAAAGTGAGACTTTTGATATGTACTTTGTTTCAAAGGTTTAATTCCCATTTGATTTAAGGTTTGGGTTTTTTTTCCTGCTGGTAGTATTTTGCCAGGCTGCTCATGTCATACAGACCGTGAGCTCAGGAAATACAATGTTTATATGGGCTGGTGTTTTGGCCTGAAGGAAAGGAACAGGCAAGAAATGGAAAGGGTAGAGAAGAGGTTGTAGCAGAGTCATGCTTTCCGCTTCTCTGGTGATGCAAATTTATCCTGTTTGTCTTTGTGCGTTTCTGATTAAAAATTTGGAATGAGGAAGAGAAACACAAAATAATGCCCAAGTTTTTTTCTTTTTTTGAAGCTATGATGGCAGTGCATGCCCCCCATATGAAAATTAGTGCAAAAACTAAAAGCATCTGCAACACCAGGTTTGTCTTTACCCTTCCATTGCAATGGTTATGTAGATTGTGTCATGGCTTGCATAATCTTGGTTATCTGTTGCAGATCATGAACAAAATAAATTTCCTGAGTGCAACACAGTTAATATGGGAAACTTCTAATTTTCAAGAAATGCATTCCTTTTCCTCCCTTTTTTCTTTCTTTTTTTTTTTTTTTGCTTGCTCTCTAAAGTCACAACAGTTTGCAGCTGGCCATAAGCCAGTATGCTATAAATGCCCCAGGACAGAAGAGAAAGAAGCAGGTTGTGCAAGAAAAGTCAGTAGTTGTAAAACTGCGCTTCATCAATTGACTATGGTTTATCACCTTGCTATTGCCAAAACCTTTATTAATTGTTATGTATTATTAAGATATGAATACAAATAATGTAAAACAAAAAAAGCAGGTGTGAGCACATTGACCCTGTGATTACAATTTCAAAGTTCATAGTGTCACATTGTAAGAAAGATTCTACAACTTAATATGGAAGTGAAAGGGTGCATTGTTTTATGTCTGAGAGACCTGGCTGAATGTACATTAAGGCATGTCTGAAAGACTTTGTCATCAGTGCGTGATGCTTCCATTTGAAAGCCTACCATACAATGGGTATACAGGTATGCCTGACAGGTTTCCATGGAGACTTCTTGTACCTAGTTAACATAAGTGGATTTTGCAGGTAGTTTTTCTGTGGCTAACCTTCTCTAGTTTCTTTTCCTTGCTTCTAACAGGTTAAAGGGTGTGGGTTTTCTTATTTTCTTTGGTGTTAACCAGATACAATGTGTGAGATGATTTTGGTTGGTGGTTGTGGTTTTTTTTCTTCTTTCTCGAGTGAACATACAAGGAAGTAGCTGTACTGCCTTTGTGCGTGGGGGGAAGTAACTGTGGGTGTTATACCAATGACTTCCTACAAGCTTCATAACCTCTGTCAGTAGCTTATATGTTTAGGTTCTCAACATGGTAATCATTAGGCAGGACAGAATTCATGCATGTTTTCCATCTGAGGTGACATCTTTGCTTCACTTATGAAAGCTGATGTATGTTTCCAGCTTTCACCAGGGTCACTGCTAGCAATGAGCAGGTGAAACTCTGGTTGTACGCATCTTATGGATAATGTTGATTTCCAGTAAATAGAATGAGTTGCTCAAGTGTGGGGTTTTTTTTAAACTCTTTTCTTCTATAGCCTTTAACTATGTTAGCAAACATAACGCCATGCTACTTTTCCTTTTTAAAATAGTAACAGATGCATTTCTTACTGCAAAAGACAAACTTGGAGAATGTTTGGAAATGAACAGCTTAATGGTGTCCCTGTCTCATATCTGACTTTCTTCTTACCCATCCAAGGAGGCATTGACCCACCAGATATTTGCAATGTCATGATAATGTACCGTTATATCACTGTTTTTATGTACATGTTATTAAATGTTAGTAAGCCTGAATGCAAAAGGTTTGAGGGCGTATTAGAAGGTGGTGAATAAGCAGACTGTGGATAGTTTGGCTATGGAATAACAGAAAAGGGTATAGCTTTAGGTGACTGAACAAGTGGTCTGGAGCAGTTTGTTTATGTGGGAGTGGTACTAAAAGGAGTGGAATGAAAGATAAGCAGAAGCTGTGAAGTATGGTGATAGGCAATGGTGTCGTCATAGAAGCGGAACAGAGCAAATGATGTAAGAAGGAAAGTTCAATTTTAGACATTTTATCAAATTTGGACATATGCCTAAATTGCAATAGCAGGTAGTTTTCTGCCTCCTTCAACAAATGTTACATCAGATTAGGCTGTTAGACTGTACGCTGGCTACTGTTGGTTTTATTAATTAAGCTTATTCTCCTCTGTTAGCCTGAGGCATAAATGTTTCTTTTAGAATCATAGAATCGTTAAGGTTGGAAGGGACCTTTAAGATCATCAAGTCCAACCATTAACCTAACCTGACAAAACCACTTCTAAATTATATCCCCAAGTACCACGTCTACCCTTTTTTTTAAACACCTCCAGGGATGGCAGATCTACCACCTCCCTGGGCAGCCTATTCCAATGCTGGATAACCCTTTCAGTGAAAAAAAATTCCCTAATATCCAATCTAAACCTTGCCTGGCTTAACTTGAACCCATTTCCTCTCATCTATTTTTAAGAACCCGTCAGAAGAATGTCAGTCACACCATTTTTGAGGAATTGCAATTCTTATTTGTTCATGTCCATGCACAAAATAGGGAAATATTGCGTCATATTGCAGTAATTCTAACAACACTGCCAACCAAATATTTGAGATTATTTAGCAGACATAGTGAAGCTGTTGTTGATGCAGGATTTCTGAATTTCTTTTCTTTAATTGTTATCTGTGATTTACTCTGCCACTGTAGTCATATGTCTGTTGGAAATTCTTGGCTATTTTAGAAGAGAAGCAGTCCTTCAGATCTGAAGTAGTTAGTTTTATTACTGTTAACCATAACACTTAAGTACTCACGTACTGAGAGTTTTGTTGAAATGCTTTTTCTTTGTGGCCTTGTGAGACAATCATTACCTTTCTTGTACATTTGGAGAAAGGGACATAGAAAAGTGAATTATCTTAGCTAACTGCATGTGGAAAGCGTAAACCTGGTATTATACTGAAGAACTTTCTGATTCTGAGCTCTTGGTTTTTCCTGCAAGTGTTTTTGCTTTGTCTTTTAGAGTGTGAAACAAAAATGGTGATATAGATGAGATAGGGCATATGCTTACGGAACTGTGTTTTTAAGATTGGGCTTTTTTTATTTGGTTGAGAGTGGTAGTTTTACTTTCCAACATGAATATTAAATGTTAGGTGGTACTCCTGACCTGAGCCTAACTACGTGAAAATGTTATATTCTATAAAAACAAAGGCTTTATGATCACTAAATTGGTCTGACACATCTCTGGAACAACAGCTAACTGGTAAGGTCCACGCAATCTCTGTGCTATTAGGTTCAAAACAGTCTGATCAATTTCAAAAGTTCAATTTCTGTTCCTAAAGGCTGCTTCCATAATGAATTAAGGGAAGCATATCAAATGTAATAAGGCATTGTTATTAAGGTTTTAGTAAACTTGCCAAATGTCAGGCTGCTGGTACAGTCATGGTGCATTACACTTCTGTGATTACAGCTTGACTTGTCATTATAGCGAATTGCATTGCTCACCTAGGTTTGGGAATTGATCTGCAATATCATGCCTGGGGCAGGAGAGAAGTGCATTACAAAGGATATGCTTTACAGTGAATATTCAAAACATTACATTTTTAACAGGTTTAGTGTCTGCTTCTAAATAGCGCATACAAATACTGTGTAGGTTATGTAATGAAAGAAATAGACTATTTGAAGAACCTGGTGCTCCCCTGGCTGCAGTGTAGCAGTTAAATTACTTTTGATAACTGAAAACATTTTGTCAAATGGCCACTTTTGGGAGAGAATGGGGAAAAAGCATTATGATATTTGATGAGACTTGCTAGTGAAGAAGTAAATGGTTGTTACTGTTTATGGATGTGATCAGTTTAAAACTTGCACTGGACAGTAAGGTTAACACTTTGTAATTCATGGATGAGCTTCTGGTTCCTATTCCTTTGTGTTACTCTGTTAGCACAAAGGAACATTAATGCTGATCTTACCAGACACTGGTGGATATCTCTACTGTCTTGTTCAGTGGAGTTACGTCAAGAATGAATATATGTGTACCAGAAATGTAAGAAAATGTTTCAGGTGGGAAAGCCGAGCTCTTTTGCGTACATGGAAGTTAGGAACCTTTCTGTGAATGTGCTCACTAGTAGGAAGTGGTAGGTATTTAATTAGGGGCAGGGGAACAGGAACAAAGTGGAGATTTTTATATTCAAGAGGGGGGAAAAAATGAATCAGAACTAATGTAGAAATGCAGGACTAGATTTGTAGATAGATTGGGTTGTGCTCGTTTCTGGGAAGGATAATATATTTATAGATCACCCCAAATAGTGCCAAAACCACTTTGCAGACTGAATGTAGAGGTCCTATCAGCCATCCCTGATTAACTGTGGTCAACAGAGCAGGACGATACTACCTGAGAGTTCAGCATAGAAGGTGATGAAGAGTAATATATCCAGTTGGAAAAGGAGAGGTCAACTTAAGTGAATGAACAGCAGTTTAAGCAAGTTGAAGTTTAGCCAGGGCACCTTGTTAATTCACCCAGTCATTGCATGGCAGGGGAGGAATCATCCTTCTCATACAGAAAAGTAACAGTTTTGGGGTAAGTTGATTTGAATGCAAAAACTTTGAAAACTGTTCTTAAATAGGAATATTTCCCTGTGCAGGCAAAGAGAATGAAGGCATTCAGCAGTGAGGGGGAAAAGCATAATAATTAAAGCTTGAGTTTGGCATGCAGAGGAAAAACCATTTGTGTAAAATCAGATTGGTGGTGTTTTGCTTTCCTTGAGACTGTGGAATGATGTGTCTTAAATTGCAAGCAGTGGAAGGCAGCATTTTCCATGTCTAGAGTAGCTTCTCATTATTCATGAANTGGGGACGGGGACTGTAAGCAGGGAGAGAAGGACATAATGGAATGTCACTACATTCCTTGTAGTATAATGTGACCTTTCCATTAAATTAATGTTATGCTATTTGCACAGAAAGAGAGCTAAGATAGAGAGTGTTTTTAGGGGACAATAGTGAAGTTAATTAGGCAGCTATATAACTGTCAGTCTTTACATTAAGAGCTCTAAAGCAGGGTGTGGGAAATGGAGGTAGTAGCTATAATGTTACTGTGGATTCTGTTCATTTGGAAAAAGGAGTTACTTTGTGTTCTCTGTGAAAACGAGGCTGTGACATTGGTTGGGGTATTGTAGTCTGGACTGTAGCCTGGAACCTTTTTTTCCGGTGGGGAAAGGGAAGTTTTAGCTTAAATCCTCAATGACTTACTGCTAAAAGGTTTATGTGTACTTTCTGCTAATCTAAGCAGGTACAAAAGACAGATTCCACAGTCCCTATTGGTGTGGGTGGAATACTCAGATATTTCATATGCCTGTCTATCAACCTCAGTGGAGTAATCATGGAGAAAGGCACAGCTCTTCAAGTGAAACACTGGTAGATTTTGGTCTGCAAGCATTTTACTTCATACACATCTAAACAATTTCATTTAAGGGTCAAAAGATGCTTCATAAAGCTGTTGTGACATATTTAAATTTGTAATTGCTCATTCATACACTGTGTCAATTACAAATCTTCCCTTTTTAAGAATGACTGATGTTTTACCTTGTATGAGTAAGGAAACTTACTAAATTCTAGCTGTATTACATCAGGCTCTAGATAACAATCCATATGCTGAAATAAAGAGTCTGCAAAGCTGTTAGGGTTATTTGTAATGTTTTATCTGCTGCAATTAAAATTCAGTTGCAGAAAATTACAGAACTCAGTGAAGCCTTTAGCCAATCCTAGTCGCTGTGAGTGCACTTTACTGTGTCTTTGGCCTTGAGCTAATGCCTGTGGCACTTCTGAGAGGGTGAAATCATGTCATTCCTCATCTGTTAGAGCAGTCCTTGGACTGCAGTATTTCAGTCTGAAACGTATTTACTTCAATTGTTTTTGGCCTTAGTGCTTCACCTTGCAGGTACAACTAGTGGTTGTACAGTGATCGAATAGCCTCATCTGTCTTCTATACTGAAGATCCTGATCTCTCCAGGATTCTTAGGTGGCATCATTTGGTCTCACTGTGTGTCAATGTTTCCCTCTCAGTGCTTCAGAATCCCTGTTTTTGAACTCTGCTCTGAGTCGATTCCTTCCTCACCCCTCAAAGTTGTTCTTTAACTGCTTCTACCCCTTGAATCTGTTAGCTCCCAGTTCAGACAGAGGAAGACTTACAGCTTTAATAAATGATCCTCGTAGTTAACTGTTTGCCCTGCTGTTTGGGGAGCTGTTTATTTTAAGAATAAATGAAGTTATCTCATAACTATGGCCTAAAGAAAAAGGACAAACACTGTCCTTTTCACTGGAGACGTAACAGCAGAAAATCAAACCTGTCACATCTGACAGTTTTAGAATAAGATTTACACATATGGTTGAATTCCCCCATGGCTGGACTGTTACCTTGTGTATTTGTGGTACTGTCTGACCCTGGCTGCCAGGTGCTACTGGTCATCTTCATCTACGGTCTGGTAAGTGTCTGTGTTGGATATATCAGAGAGTGCTGAAGGTAGTGAGTATTATCTTGTGGAGCCTACCCGCAAAACATTCCCCACTAAAAATCACCTATGCGAGCCCAGCAGCAATGTTCCTTTCTTGTCACCTAACCTACTGCCAGATGCATGCCCAAATACAGGGCAACAGAAAATAGTAAAGGTCTGAAAGTCTGGTCACTGGTAACTCCTAGGACAGGTATGTTCTTGCAGGTATAATGATACTGGCAAATTTGTTGGCTGGCTGGCAAAGCATGGTGTGACTGGCATGGGTTCCCAGTGGTCAAGTGTGACAACCTTAAACCACAACAAAATGGCAGTTTGCTACTGACAAAGATTTTTGCCCAGAATGGACTGAAATAGATGGATCGTGATTCATCTGCAGCGTAATGACAGTGTAACAGTAGGACTGGATTTAAAGAGAGTTTATATTCCCTTCCTAAATGTTTTTCTAAAGCCAGTATTTACTGCTCTATGTAGTGTTGACCAGTTATGCCAGAGCTAGAAGTATTTATGACTTTCATACTGTGCATTTATTACATTGACAAAATAATTGAAAATTGATAGCAATTGTCTTGTAATTAAAACCAAACATATTCTAGTCCAATTCTGTTGTGATGGTTTTAAAAACTTGAAACTGATCTCCCTCTAGTTCTGAACATATTTTCCAAAGTGGGCAGATCGTACAGCTGAACAGATCCTTTATTTGAACAAAGGAAGCCTTTGCTCTAAGGGAGCTTCTCAAATGCGTAGGATCAGCACAGCTTAGAGCATATGGTTAAAATATTCTGTCCTTTATGCTGCTTTACCTTGTTGGTACTTTATGTCTTAGGGTTGTGTATTTATGCATTCAAGAAACTGAGAGCCTTTGTACTATAACAGAAACACATTTAACTTTTTTGTTAACACCTGCAGCAGGTGATATGTTATCTACAGATATTGACCACACACTACTTCAATTATTTTTTTTATTAGGTTACCCTGAAATGTTAGAAATTAATTCCTGGAGTCAGTGTCAGCTAAACTGACAGTGGATCAAAGCTGTGAGACAAATTGCTCATTACAGTTCAGGGAGTTGAATCCTCTGTGCAGACAGCTGTAGTCGCTGGAGGGTTCTCAGGCACTTCACCCACAAGCTCTGCCACGACAAGCACTGCTGTTGTTGGTGAATTTCATAGGTGGATTTCTGTAAAATAAGCTCGTTTAAACTGCCATCAGAGACATTGCTATGTCTTGGACATGTTATTTGTTTGGTTGGGTTTGTTTCTTGTCACCCTGTTTAGACCTTGTGTCACTATGCAACAGCCTGAACTATAAACAATGATGTTAATCCATGAAAAATGAGAAATTAAGCCTTGGCAGCATCCTAGTGATCCCTATCCAGGTTCATCAGATGAAAGCTTTATTTTTATTTTTTTTCCTGGCTTTTTCTAAAAGCTCAGCAGCATGGAATCCATTCAGCTTTGCTGTCTGAGAGTCAAAAGTCAGTCTTGCTGACAGTAAGCTCACTTCATCTTTTGGTGAAAGCAGATGAAAACAGATTAAAAAAAAAACCCAAACAAAACAACACAAAAAACCCAAACCAACAAACCTTTTCCAAATAGTCACTTTGCCATTTCCATTAGCTCATGAGAAATGTTTAAATCCTTCGCTTTTAAGAAAGCTGCTTTTGGTAAAATATTGTGTATGTAATTTTCTCCCTTTAGGTATTTCACTTCCAGCTGTACTCCTAAATTAATTTTAGCTTATGTTATCTCTGTGAGATCTGAATTGGTGCACGGCAATAATTGGTAAGTCAGAGCAAGTTAGCTATGTAAGATGGAGGCTTTGGAGTAAGGCTTTCCAGCACCTATTGGTTGTATCAGCAAATTTTATGAATGTAAGTCTTTGTGCTTTTTTGCTCTGAGGTCAGCTGGAAGACACTATTGCTTGAAAACAGTGATTTAATGGCAGTATGACATACAGCGTTAAAACTAATGGAATACAAAATAAGAAATCAAAACAAAGACAATGCTTAAGGAGAATGGGCTACAGATGTAATGCAGTCTGTGTGTGCAGCTGGCACGGTTATCAGAAAATGCTTCTCAAAATAGCTGTCCTGTGGAAAATCAAGTTTTGGCAGTTTAGCTGTGGCTTATTCCCTTATTTATGTGTCAGATGTTAGCAGTTTGGACTGACTTTCTCTTACAAGGAGTGTAGAGTAGTTCCTAAATATTAACACTTTTTTTTAAAGTCACAGATAAAATGGTGTAAGGCTTTATTTGCACATATCCTAGCCAAATCTATGCCAGAATGCTAGCTAACTTAATCTGATGATCCAGACTACACTAGATACAAACAAGGGGGATGTGTTCGTGCGTGCATGCTTAAGTTTTAGTATAAATTACAAATGGATAATAAAGAAAGAGCATTTTTAGTTCAGTATGTTATATCAAAAACCCATGCAGAGCTGTTTGCTAGGACCTTGGTATAGGTATAAAGGGTGTTTTGGACTTTGTATCAGGATTAAAGGATACTCTGGGATCTTGCGTAAAACATAGCCACTAACATCCTTTTCTTGACATTTTCATGTGTCTCACGTTTGTCATGGATGAAGTTGGTGCCAGCCAGTCTGTGGTTACATATTCATTCTGCTGTTGCCGGAGGGACCACATTCATTCTTGTCAAAATATGGGTTCCATTAGGATCTTTACTGCAGCAGAGAATTTGATCCTTTGACAAAAATATGCTTGAGTGAAACAGTGGTTCAGAATTTGATTATCTTTTTGTTTGTAAACTTTGTATTTTCAGTTTAGCTGGGGAGAATGTGCATTTCTATAGCAACCACTATATGCTTTGTTTATTGTATGTAAAGTGTTATTGGAAAAATATTTTAAGAAATATTTAAGCATTTTAGTAATCTTAGTATTCAACTTGCATCTGAAAATGTGTGTTTGTTTTAGAGAAGCAACAGGAGTGGCTGCCTGGAAAAATAACAATGGAACTGTCAGTCCTATATTGTGACATGCATGTGGTGAAAACATGACTTTTTTAGGGCTGGCAGATGCACTCTGTTCATTTTACAGGTCATTAAATTTCTCATTATACAAACTCAATCATCTGAGTTTTTAAAATATGATTTAAAATATCCAAAAGATTAGACAGTGTGCAGGATAAATGCAGAAGTTTAAATTTTGTAAAACAAAGCATAATTTGAAAAAAGATGGATACATTCCATAATGACCTTACTGTATTATTCTCATTGTCTAGCTACTCCATATGGAAGGTTACATTCTGACTTTAGGTATATCACTGCATGCTGAGTGACACCAAACAGAATTTATGTGTTTGCCAGTATGCTTGGAGATTCTGATTAATCTGTCTGCATTCTTAGAGGAGGGAATCTGTGGCAATAATTTGTGCTTTAGGTTAATATCTCCTTGATGTGGCCAGAAAATAGCATCCCTTTGAAAATGCTTTAAAGTGCTGGGATGATGGAAGAGAATTACTGTTACTGAACTTCTCTAACATTCCTTTGCAGGATTTTATTTTTCCTAGTCACTGGGTCTTAGCTATGTTCAGGAAAAAAAACTTCATCCCTTCCTCCCTAAACTGGATGTAAAGTTGGTTTGCCAAAAGCTGAAGATCTACAGCTATCAGCTACCAATTTGGAAAGGTAGTGGTGACTTTTGATAACTACTCGGCCTGGGTAATAACTCACTTGAATTTCTTACTTGGAAAGCAATCTGTTACAGCTCTCCTCCACACAAGTTTTCTTAGGAAAGCTATAGATGGGAGGAAGTGATGTTTAATCAGCTGAGCTTTCTGTTAATGTTGGCTTTCCGTTATCTTCTTCCACAGAAACATGAGGCACTGTGATCCCAGAATAACAACATTTAGAGTGCCACTAGTGAGCTGGGAAGATACAAGTAAAACAATTGCTCTAACAAGCTCAGGCTTAATCTTTATACGTTTGACACTTTCTTCTCCAGCCACAGTATTGCTGTCCAGCCTTTCCAACACCTTCAGGCTGCTGTTACATGAGATTTAGATATTACTCAGCAAAAAACAGAGCTATGAAACAGAACACATTAGCTTAAGCATTTATCCTAAGACTAAAACACTCCTATTTCACTAAAATATGTCATAGTCCCACAGCTAATTCTAGGCTATCCATATGGATTGTCCAGAAATTAGTCTCTTGACATATCCCTAAGACTTCTCAGACCTTTAAATAATGTAAATACAGTATTTCACAGTGATTAAGACTGTGTTAGACTTTGTAGCTTCTTACCAAACTAGGTATGTGGACCAAATAAATTGTATACTGCAACAGGGCTTTGGTAAGTATGTGTGTTCATGTGACTGAATGCTTTTTAGCTTAGTTCTGAGTAAATCAAATGGTCTATAATTGGAGAAGTCCAAGATGGATCTCTTCTGCATGATCTTGAATAGAACACCCTCGCTCTTCAGCATAGGCAGAAAGTTCATTGCTAAGAGACCTTTTAAAGTTTTACTGAGAGACGAGTTTAGTAATGTCCATTCTTTTTACTATGCCAAGGCCGAAGTAAAGCCTAGGATAGGCAGTAAGATTATTGGCTTATTTTTGTGTCCTGTGAGTATAAAAATACAAGCAAAAATCACCATGGCTATTCCATCTATTCACTGCTTTTCTCTAGAGAAGAATCATGGTAAAACACATTTTATTATATTCCTTGCAAGCAAATAGGGTCACGTGATCTGAAATAACAATCATAGTGTTTTAGACCTCTGGTTATTGCAGTTCTAACTCTTCAGTTGCCTGCACAAAGCACCTAAATTGACTCCGCTGTCATCTGAGAGTAACCATGTTTAATCATGGAATTGATGACTATGTTTTGTACCACTTTTACTTTGGTACTTTGTAGCAAAATAAATGTTTGTTTGACTAAATTTTGAAGTTTTGTAGATGCTGTTTGTGAGCAGCCAGTGTTGTAGAGCTCTGGAAGCTAAAGCATTTAATCAAGTAAAGGTATGGTTTTCCATGGCATTGCTGTTCCCAGCTTCCATTGGTCCTGCCCATCCTCTTTAAGAACTGTTTATGAAAGTCACCTTTTCCTTATGTGCAGGTGTGAACCGCTGCAGGGTCTGGCTGCCCAGAGACTGGAGCTTAGTTCACTGTGAGGCTTCTAACAAATCATTGTTCACATTAGAAGGCTTTCAGACTTTGGCTGGCTTCATCTGTGTGTGGGGGGAAAAAATAAGTATACCTTGTCAGACTGAGACATTCTAGAAATAAGTGCTAGGTAAACACAAAGCTAGCTCACATAATTAGGAACTTAACATCCAGTAATTTTACTCTAGGTACCAGGAAAATTTTCTAAGCCCCCTCTCCTTTATTTATATTTTTTTTTAAAACTCAAATACGGGTGGATACAATGAATTCTAATAAACCTTACTAACATAAGTTGTCAAGTGTTCCGGGACATCAGTAAAGCAAAATCACCCACATAAAGCTGATAACTTTGAACTCCTCTTTCTTGCATGAAAGAGGTTTTCTAAAAGAAGTTTTGAAAGTAACTGTCTCAGAACATGAGACAGGTTTTTGGGACTGATGCACTGTGTGTTCTGTTTACAAGGCAAAGCTGGGCTTGCTTATGCATCCCCAATTCCTTCCAGAGGTGAATTTAACCATAATTAGTTGTTCCTTCTAGCAATAGTTTTCCTGTCCTTATGCCAACTAAAAAGAATTTTCTTTCAGAGTTCTGAGATCTAGTTTGTTTGAAATGTCCTTTAGAAAGTACAGCCTGCTCTTTCTTTCTTGTGAGTCTAGCATACTTGGCCAGCTGTTGTTTGAGAAAATTGTGCCAGGAAGCCAGTCATATTGTAATTTTTAATGTGTTTTTCTTTGTTGTTGGGCTTTAAAATGATTTTAGATCTTATGAAAAATGCTCGCTTAACAGTCTCTACAGAATGAGATTTTCTATTTATCGACAAAACCAGCAGGAGTGGTGCATGTTTGCTCCCAGGACCTCTCAGAAAATGTGTTTCAGTGGGAATGGATGCAGTGATGATAATGGTTTTGGCCCCAAATCCATTTATTCTCTAAGTGGGCTACAGCAACTTACAAGGAAAAAACCTCCAAAGGCAGTTTCTTTTGCCTCAGGCTGTATAGCATATCTCACTGCATTGTCTGCATTATGTTGTCACTTGAATTTTTTTTCCATTGTAGGTCTGACAGTGAAATAGGAAGTAGCTCATCTGTCTGGGATTTTTTTTCTGGGCCAATTCTACTTTAGTAGAAGTCAGATCTGTTCCATTGAAAAAGTAAATCTCTTTTTAGGCATGTCTGCACTTTAATCAGACAAAAAAACCCTATAAGACATATATTCCTGGGGGGGGAAATTGTGTTGTGATACTGAATTTTCAATAATTTTGGAAATTCTAGCTAATGTGACTGTGCTTTTAGAGAACAAAGGCACTCTATTTGCTGAATTCATCCTTCATTGCCATCCTGTCTCTTCTGTCTATTGTGTTAGAGGTTACACATAAGTGGAGTTGGTGGGATTGGAATGACGTACTACCCCTGTGTGAGGACTGAGTCTATGTGTGAGTTTAAGGTATAAGCTAGGCAGGAGAGGAAGAAGGAATTAGCTACTGCTGGGGAAAGAGTGTATCTCAAAGAGTTTACTATTTAAAAATTAGTGAGATATTGCCATTTTCCTAAAGTGCCTAATTTCTTTACCTTTTTTGATTATTTGTTTTTAAGGCCTCTATTTTTGCTAATTCTAATTGTACTTCTGTGAAACACTTGTTTAAGCTATTCAGAGAGCACAGGGTAGTGTGAAGATTATTACACAATAGTGTACTTTGTCTCAGGCTCCTGAGCCAGTTTAGCACTTTACAGTCCTTTGCCATCCCCAGCTGAATTGACTCCTGACTGTAAGGACCTGTGAGAAAGAAGCAGAGGCAGGTCCTAGAAAATTTAGTGCTTAGCTACAGGCCAACTTGATGCCACTTCCTTGGTGTTGTGAAATTTAGTTTCTACTAAACAATAGACTTCCATCTCAAGCTAAACCAGCTCTACTGTGGAGCTGGATAAAGCAGACAATGATTGTTCAGGAAACTTTGGAAGAGTTTGCTAATGGGTCAGCTGAGCCAGTCATCTCAGCATATTAACTATGAATCTAGATGCAGAATTTTGGAAGTGGAAGATGGCCACTCTGCTTCCAAGCAAAGGTCATATCAGAGTAAAATTTCTTTTACTCAGCCCATAAAATAAACAGATTGTCCTGCTCACATATCAATGCCAAGATTTTTAAAGGAAGTGTTTGAAACTCTGCAGATCTTAAGGTCCATGAGTCTGTAAGACAGAGAAAAAGGCAGAGGGCAAGGTGTCAATAGTGCATCTGAAATCCGCTTTAACTTCAGTGCTCAGCATCCACATGAAGAAGTTGTGGAGTGTTTAAAACATGGTTGAGAAGAAAGGAGGAGGGTCAGAAATTTGCCTCCTTTAACGTTCTTCAGTGACAGTGACAAACACTGTAAGATTTAGACTGTGGGAGAGAATCTGAGACTTCTAGACTAAGATGCATGCTTTTGGTCTCACAGACCTGCTTTCAATACCTTGTTCTTCCTGTGTGTGTTGTACGTGACCAGTGGCAAGTCACTTATCTTGTTCTACCTTCATTCTTCATATATACAAAGAAGATAATACCAGTCTCCTACTTGACAAGAATGTTGTGAGGATTAATGTCGTAAAGGTGGTGAACTGCTAAACTACTATAGTAATGAGGACCATGTAAGTAATATAGATAGATAAGCTCTGGAGTCTTCACTGCAGCTGGATGCCGTTGTAGCCCTTGTAGTCCCTCCATCTCTGGCTAGCCAGAAGACTGTGTCCCATCCATCACACTCGGAGCCAGCTGTGCTTAGCTGCATGTTTGTGACCTCCAGGTGTGAGTATTACTATTCATATCTGGGAATGAAGCCAAAGGAGAGGTAAGATCTTGCTCTGTTTTATTAACGCACTGACAAGAATAAGTGCTGTGCCTTAAACTTAAATAATAAATAAATCCTACATTGGTGTTTAGTAAATAAAAGCCAGCATGGGAGAAACCATGGAACTTAAGAAGGAAATGGGAGGTGGGGTTTCTTGGTTTGTTTTCTGATCCCTGAGTAATGATGGGACAATTTGAAATTCAAGTGATGTGGTAAAGAGTTAACAATCTTCACAGCTGAGAACAGCGAGCAGTGGCCAAAACCAACTCTTAACTTCTGTATGCACTGCTTGTTTATTGAACTAATATCCTGCGCCCACTTTTTTTTCTTCTGCGAGAGAAGTGTTTTGATTGTTCTTAACACTGCTGTGTTTTAGTTTTGTGGTAATTTTCAACTTTGGTGTTCTTTGTCCTCTACCAGGTGGCAGTCATCGTGCTTTTTATTCCATGGGGTTTATTGATTTGGTCAAAAGTAATTAAAGAGATAATTTGTTCTCAATTACATTTCCTTGAATTTCCTGAGGCTGGTAACTCTGCTCTCCAGCTGTGTCTTCCCCCACCTCCTTCTCAAATTAACTTTGTTCTCACTGTGAAATAAAACAGAATAGCATGTTCTCTTTTTGTTTGTTGCTTTTGGATTGAATAGAGACTCTGTGCTGTAGCAGATATCGATCTGATAATTTTATTAGGTACTCCTGCTTTGGTTCATGAACCTTCATGTTTTTAGCATAGCATTGCAATAAGAAATCCTGTGTTAGGCTTGGAGAAGTAAGAAACTAATTTTTTAGAGAGGTTTATAGATGTTTCTGCTTTCTGAGTGTCCTTTGTGCCTAAAGGGTTCTTTTCAGCACTTCTGTAATCTATTTTAAACCCTACTAAATGCAAGAAGGAAGTGAGCACTATTGTGGTGCAAAAGGGTTTTCTTTTTTCAGCTTAACATGCATTACATTCATTTCTAGCAGAATGGATTTTTGGCAATCCAAAATGTCCTTGGGACATACGGTCTTCTGGAAGAAGATTTGGTGAGAACATTTGTAATTCTGACTTCAGTAGGGGAAAATATCTAGAAAATATTAGTGAAGGCTGAGGAATACTATCATTGCCAGTATGCAACTAAAAACGTGAATAAAAGGCCTTGGGAGTGTTGTGCGTACCTAAATTACTGGCATGTTGTCCAGAGACCATGTAAATGACAAACAAAAGACAGAAATATAAGCAGTATAGAAAGATGTCATACAGCAGTGATAATTTTTTGCTTGCTTATTTGCATTGACTTCCAAGGACACATTTTGAAATTTTCAAATCACCTTAATGAAGAGAGTTTATGGAGACTATAAAGATGGCAGCTCAAATAATGTAGTTGCTTAAGGGGTTAAAAGTAAATGTAGAGTAAATCCACTGACAACAATGCAACTAAGACTAATTTGATCCAGTTATTTTTACAAAACTTACCTAATTCTGATAAGTTTGATAAATACTCTTTGGAGACAAGAAAATAAAACCATAATTTCCCCAAGGAATATGAGAGACAGAGGGAAATCCATGGAATAAACAATACCAAGCTATTCGAGCTGGTTTTATTATGAATACAACAGTTTTTCTGTACATAGGCTTTCCATCACTATAATATCTGAATACTTCATAGATGTTAATGAAAGAGAATTGTTATTTTTCCCGTTTCAGACACAGGGAGTAGAGGCACAATGAGCTGTGCAGATTGTACAAGAATTCCTTGTAGTCAAAAAAGAAAAAAGGCTCCTGCTAGCTGGGGTAAAGTGTTAAATGTTTTATTTAGGATGTCAGAGGTGAAATTGAATCTACTTATTTCAAATTTCAGTCTTATGCCTTCACTAGCAGACAACCTTTCTCTCACTTTTCAGCTGCCTCCTTCCATTTCCCTGATATGTCTATATCGACAGTAATGTGTTCATTGGAGTGCAGAAGAAGACCTAACAGGACTGGAACTCCCTCACTCCTTAAAATAACCTGTGGTAAAACAGTGGGATGAGTGCTCCTTTCCATCGATATTGGGACCATTTCTGATCAGAGACCAAGGAAAGGAAGCTGCTGCAATAGCTCTTATCAAGCACTCCCCTTGGCAACAGGGATTCTCAACAGCAGAGTGCTTTGCATTATTGATGTGGTACAGCATAACCTTAACAAATCAGGTATCTTGTCTTTGATGCTGATATATATTTATATCTGCAGATTTAGTTGTGGCTTTTTTTTAAACTGAAGCACTAAGCATTACTCTTAAAGCAGTCTTAATTTTCTGCAATACGTTCTTAGTGAAGTCCTTTGCCTTGGAGCTTCTTCTGTTCAATTGAAAATTCTCTTTTAGTCCTGATGTCTGTTCCATGTTCCTGCATTCTAGTGAAAGGGCAGAAAGGGTCAGTATTGAGCAGCAGCAGTAAAAGAAGAAATAGGGGAAAAAAAAATCCTGAGTACTTGGCTAGAATACTGCCTTTAAAATTCAACATTTAGAATCTCACCTGCACAACAGCAGTAGTCAGCTCTGTATGTAGTGCTGCACAAAAGCTTTCTAAACACTTTTGTAAAATTAAAAAATATATTTCACGAGGTCAATCTTGCATTTGGATGACTAAATGTTGGCTTGTAATGAGGCTGTGGTGATTTAATTTCATCAAAACACATTCACAGTTTGCAAATGTAATTGTAATGTTCCTATTCAAGTGATATATTAGAGGGAAGAAGAGTGCAATAGGTGTGTCAATCTGCTATTTTTGACAGTAATGTATAAACTTAATGAGTTACTTAAAATGAAAAAATGTCAGGAATTGCCAAGGAAATGGATTTTTTTCATCAGCTTAAACAAAAAATTTGGAAGTGTACAACCTAAAAGCATGTTGACTGTACCTCGACTCTCCGTCTATATACACCACCAACTCAGGCTATTTCCACAATAAGATTTGGAGAAGAAAGCTGGAAATTCTCAAAACTGACAGAATGACATCTGTAAAGATGACAGGTGTATGAAATGGTGAGAATGGTTGGACTCGATCTCAAAGGTCCTTTCCAACCTAGACGATTCTATAATTAATAAAAGGAAGGATTTGTCAGAGTTGAACAATTTTTAGTCGCCAGGATTATTTAGAAGAGAAAGTGGAAGTATTTGGGAATTGTTAGGATAAAATCTAGACTGTCTGCAGGTGGTGGTTTGCGACTTAAATGAGCTATTCAAAATTTGTTCATCCAAAAATACTTCGGGAACCTTCAGTTTTCCTTCTGAACTTGAAGAGGACACGCACAGAGCTGTGTAAGGCAGTAAGCAAGAATGCCAGGGCTTCCTGTGTGCCATTATCCACCTGTGGTAGCACTGAAAGGGGTCACCTCCATGTCCACAGGAGCTGAGCTATAGACAATCAGATGGCATCGAGCTCCATCTGCTGCAGGATTGCTGTAGTTCAGTTCACCTAGAGCTGCTGGATGTGAGCTCAAGAAAAATGACTGTAATCGCTTTCATGGAAAACTTCTGGGTCATTTCCTCATGTAATTTCACTTTGAGGTGATGTTTCATATATTACTTTATGATATTTTTTAAAATTATTGTTTCTTGCATATGGAGTTTTATGAAATTTTTGTTACTTTACTATAATGAAAGCAGGAAACAATCACTGAAACAGACATTTTGATGGCTTAAAAGCAAATTAGATGAACTACGATGAAAGTCTTCATCAGTTGGAAACACTAAAAAAAACCTCAACACCCAAACTCCAAAGGTTGTTCAGATTGTCATGATAATATATTGAGTTTAACAAATGAGACATACCAGTATTGTTTTCTCTTTTTTTATATCTGCACTGCAAATTAAAAAGATAAAGTTCTACTGTTCTATAATTATGTACTGTTACCGTTTTAAGCTCAGATTGCACCTTTTCAATACATGACATAGTAATGAAAGATAATGTTGTAGAAAAGGAAGCTATTCCCGTCTGTTTTCTGTGATAAGGCCGATTGGATCACATTATCCGTGCCTGAGTGGAGGGGATGGTGTATGTGATACCTCCCCCCCAAAGCAACTGTGCAAAGGTTAGGCAGGTTCACAGCTTGCTTTCCTTTCCTTGTGAACTGGCAGAACTGGCTGGCCAGAGAGGTAGGATGCAGGCAACTGTTGCACCTGAGAAAACTTTTCTTCAGAGCTCTGTGGCATTAGACACTTGCAATGAATATAGCTAAATGGCTTCAGACCCTATACCTGTGGTCAGTGTACCGGTGCCTTCAAGCTATTAAAACCTTAGGGCTACATTCCACCGCTCTTCCTTCCCTTGAGTAGTAAGTTACTCTGAAAGACTCACAATTGGTTTTTATTCATGTCATTCAAGGTATCACCAGCTGTAAAAGCAATGACGCCTGGCTGTTGTCAACACTTTGCTGCTTCTGAAAAGAGGAAGTGTCAGGAGCAAAGCAGACCAGAAATTCTGCTATTCCTGGACTTCTGGTCCAAGTCCAAATCAGGTTTCTTCTTGCTTTCTTTTTAAATAGANTAAAAAAAAAAAAAAAGTCCCACCAGCATCAGTCTACTGCATGCTATTCTGGTGGCAGAGAAGGTGGGAAAACTGACACAAGTTTATGGGTTTTGTTTTTTGTTGTTTATTGTGCTATGAGATGATGCTGTGTGCTTGGCATTACAGATTAGAAATAGATATGCAACGCAGATGTGATAGCCGTAGGGAAATAGCAACAGAAAAGGAGAAAGAAGATTGAAGGATGTCCAAGTACTTAGAATTTCTTGGCTTTTTCGTTGTGCTCAAAAAAAGCATGCCCTGGTACAAAAAAAAAAAAAAAAAAAATGCCCCAAATATGAAAACTTTTCCAATTCTAAAACCAAGCTGTTTCTGAACCAGCTTCTCTTGAAGGTATATCACCTACTAAGTCTTCTATTCTATCCAACTGACACCTTTCTACCTTTGAGAGTACTCTGAAATTTAGAAGGGTAAATCAGAAGAAATAAATAATTATTTTTCTTTTAGCATTATTTATGTTTGGATAGATCATTTGTGGTCATGAATATACAGGAATGTAGTTACAAATACTTCAGACTTCTTATGCTGGAAATGGCTTTTTAAAAAGGGTTTTGTTTGGCAACTCATTTCTAAAATCCAGTCTACTTTTAAAAGCCTGTTTTCACAGATGAAGACATTTAGTATTCAGAATCTTGCTTCTTACTACAAACGGTTAAAATAAATAACTTTGATCTCTGGAAAAAATATAGCAAATATTGATGATTAAATTTATGTAATGACAAATACTCAATTTTTATTTTCCCTTAAGTTCATTGTAACAGGCTGTCCGTACTGAATGCATACTCATCCCCAGTAATTTCCTCTGATTAGCATTTCATACAGCTGAAGTATGGGTTCCCACTCAGGCTAGAAAATTATTCCGCTCTCTTTCGCGTGAATGTGATTTTTCTCAATCATAGTGTTGGGCTCTTGGGTACATTGGTAGCCCTCGGTGAGGCTTGTACTTCTGAGCAGTGTCAATTTACCATCTGTCTCTGCTGCTGACCAGTCTTGGACAAGTGAACCTCAACTCCATGAAACAGTGGAGCCTTCAGACTTCTTTTTTGACACTTCATTAGGTCATCCTTATACTCTGTCTGCAGAAAATCTTCTTTCCATTCCAGCTACTTTTCTTTTTGTATCGTTTCTGGGTTTGGGGTCGTTTGTTTTTTTTCCCCTCGGTTTTATATTTGTTTGTGGGCTCCCCCAGTCATTACACTAGAACACTGGTGTTTGCAGTTCTCCAGTGGGTGAAAATACTGTTCCTTACACTTTGAACCTTTGTTCTGCTGAAATGTTACACAGGAACATAAATTTGGAAATAATTTTGTGCCTTCTCAAATCAAGATTCCAAAAAGCAAAATGCTTTCCTCTTAGATTTTTTTTTTTTTAAATAATTGAATATTTCCAGATTTCACTCTGTTGTGCAAAAACTATGCAGCATGGCAAGTATTTCATCCGTGGCTCTGATTATGCTGTGCAGTCTTTCAGCCTTTTTTGTACATCGGCTGTACCCTGACTGCCTGGATGCAACTTGCTAGGGCGTCCAGCTTTGCTTTGCTTGGAATCAATAGATGAGCTCTTTGATCTAAAACTAGCTCAGGAAGGAATTACTGTTTTCACATCCTTTTAGCCTGAGCACCATACACTGAGTGATCTAAAGTCTTTTATTAATCTACCTATATAATTTTTTTAATAGGAGGGAATATGTCTTCCTTCCACTTGAATAAACTGATGATTGAAGGAGGACTAAGAGTGTGCTTGTGTCTGACTTCAGGGCTTTTTATGAGTCTGTGCCTTCCTTGTGGGTGAAAGCACAGATCCAAGAATAGTGGTCTATCACAGCGTATATCTTCAGGGAAGAATTATAGGTAAGTAATTTCTTGTTCCTGGTTTTGGAAATTGGATTTTCTTTTTGTTAGGCACAGTGGTCTATATAACAGTTTTCCAAAAGAAACGTTACATTTTCTAAGCATTTAAGCATAGTAATTTAGAAAGCACGTATGCATTTTGCACAGTAGCTTGTCACGCGGTACTTCATATGAGAACCTATTTGTGCACCAAAGTTACTTAGTGACATTTTAAGTTTTTCTGCAATAGAATAGACATTATTTTTGCTTTAGTTTGCGTCTATGGAGAAAAATTTATTTAAACCACTTGTTTCTGAAAATTATGACCTGCCTACAGTATGGGTAACTATCAGTATTTCAAACATGGTTCTGTTCATTTTTTAGGAACCAGTGAAAAAAGATGCACAGGAAAAAACACCTAAAGAAGTTGCTGACGTTACAACTACCAAATACTCTTTCAATGCAGAGGTGAGACTACTGGTGAAGCTTTGGTTCAAGATGGAGTTAAAGGTGGCAACAGGCAAACATCACATTTTAATTATTCATATAGATATGTTTGCTGAATTCAAGGTTTAAAGCCTTACTGTACATAAGGAACCAGCCTTTTGCTGACTGATGAACACTTCATAGATTTTATCTAGTAAAACTCCTTCTGAAGGTATCAGAAAAACATTGCTGATGAGTGAGATGTAGGGTTTTATTATAACTTGGTAAAAATAGCATTCTGAAAATTCAGTTTAGCTGTTAGTTATTCCATGTGTCAGTTCTAGAAGACTGACCTTTAAACTACATTACAGTTTAGCACAGAAATAGCTAACACATTCAAAATGACTTTTTATTTCAAAAATTCATATTTTTGTTAAAGTACATAGGTCAATATTGCACATCCTTAGATCTCAAAAACCTGAAGCTGAAAGGGCTGTTCCTTTGGGTGTTCTGTAGAGCTGCACAGATTAACAGTTGTTGAAGATCTAGCCTGTACCCAGCTTTTCAGCCTTTGCCTGGTGTGACCTTAACCTACAATTTTAAATATTGAAAGGCCTGGAAATAATTTTACTTAAATGCCACTTTTGGTGAGCACAGAACAGTTGCTGTTGTGAGTCTATTCCAATTCATCCAAAACCATCCGAGTGTATGTTCTATTTGATGTGTATTTATGCCTGTCATACCACAATGCAGAGTTACAGGATACTCTGTGGCTATCTATGCCAAAGCAATTCAGGCCTTGTAAATATAAATAAAGTGTTGGAATTAAAACACATTTTAATTTCTCTGTATGCATTTAACAAGTTGCCTGAATTTTATTTGACAATCCAGCAAAAAGATTTTATTTTTCATCATATGTTGTCTTTGTTAGCTTATTTCAAATCTGATCCATCTCATTTCTCTTTAGAACAAAACTCAATGCCAGGCATCTGTTTTGTCCATAATTTTTTTTTTTTTTAGAGAAGAATAAAATGTAAACAAAAGAGGAAAGGATGGTACATTTGCAATTATATGAAAACTGACAACTAATGCTAACAATTTTTTAAATTCTTTTTTAAAGGTTTTTCTTTAAGGAAGAAAGTGCAAGTGTTAGCCTGAGTTCAGCATCCAGTAGTATCTCACCTATCACAACACAGTGTTTAATTTCTGGTTTTATCTAACACAAATCAGTCAGTGATGTATTTCAGATTTGTTGGAAGCTAATAAAGTTACAAAGTGAGATGTGCTGTGGAAGTCCTGCCAAAAGGAGCAGCTGTGCCAGCTGTTTTACTGGCAGAAGCACTCTGGCTTGAATACCAGAAACATTCCACCAACACATTAATTTATTGTTTTTTCTCCTTTCAGTTCTCATTTACAATTATTATTTTTATCTATACGTCTCACTAATAAGAAGTCTTTTCTTCTGTTTGCGCTTTCCAGAAGGTTCTTAAAGTTAAAAACATACTAAGAAAGGGTGAAGTATGCAGCTCAAACTTATCATAGAAGCGGTTGTCCATACAGAGCACCGATTGAATGAGCGATCAAAACCAGTACATTCAGATGTGCATAAGGATTTGAAATAAGAGTTGCGGGCTCTCTGGAGTAGGCAAGCATTTTCTCTACAGATCCAACTGGGATCTGCAATATCCTATCACATACTTTCCCAGGTGCATAATAAAGGATCTTCTTTATTTCCTTTACCAGGAATTTATTTTTCCGGACACCTTAGGACACTTAGGAAATGCGTGGAACTGCGTGGAATGCATGGAACTGGCTGCACCTCAGTCTCTGCACACCAGCACTATGCCTCCCAATAGACAGCAATTTAGCCATGCACTTTTTGCACATTGCGCGCTGCCTCAGCTGCATATTTTATAACCTAACACATGCAAAAACACTGCATATATACAGCATGCAATTGTAATTCTATGAAATTGATGTAGCTGTTCTCTGGAAACCCCAAGGGTACTTCTAAGCCAGGGGTGGTTCAACAACAAATATAAGCTTTCATCTCCCCTGTATTTCAGTTCCATAGCTGCTCAGAAGAAAAAATGTTGCGGGCATTTTAAACAATGTACAAAGGTGATTTTACTTCCCTTATGTAAAATTGCTGATCTGGTTTGTACACTCTTAAAAAATAAGAGAAAGAAAATAATAAACCCACTATGTTTCTGTGCTCTGAAATCAGCTATAGCTGTGAAGGTTATCTTATTGCTTCATTTTTACAAGTGTCAATCTCCTTGTTTTGAGTCTGATTGAAAATTTTTCTGGGTTGGGACTTCTAAAAGGTTTCTCTCCCGTGCATGGTTTTGTAATTTGTTAATGCATAAGCGTTCGCAGCAGTCATTCCTTAAGTCTAGGCCATTGAACAATCTCTTCTTCCTGTCTTGTCGTTTAATGAAGCTCATAAGTGCTTAACTGCCTGTAAAGATCTCTGTCAAACTTGAAGTCAGCCAATGAGTTAAAAGCTGTTGGAACACACGTATACATGACCATGCATGGGTGGTATCATATAAGGCTTGTTTACATGCTTGTGAAATGACACAATGCTGTCCCAGATGATGACCATCTCAGAAAATATTTGGTGATTAGAACTTAACCATGAGACTGCACATACCTTCTCTATGCTAAGCTCTTCTTAACTGATGCTGTAATAGTTCTTTTCAATTTGATCACTTTCAGTCTGATCCACCAGAACCAGTGAAGAGGGTCTCCCTGTTAAGAGAAACAGAAAAGGAGCTGAGGACTCTTAGTAAAGCTCTAGCTCACTCAAGGTAAGGAAGCACACAGAAATAGACCAGTCGAGGCTAAAGGAATCTTTGGTTCTGCAGTGGCAGCAGTTGGATTATAGGTGAAATAATAAACTGTATTGACAGCTTAGAAAATATGGTTTACAAATATTCCTTTATAGACTTCATGTATGCTGAAAATGTTGTCAATGCTGTACAAGGAGTGATTGTTTGATAGCTCTGTCTATATCAACACTATGTTCTTTTAGTGTTCTTCATAAAGGTGCTTGTTACTTCTTTGCAGTCTCTTGCATGACACAGTGCTGTGTCAAGATTTGGGTATAAGGTAGTAAAAAAATGAGCAATATTAGGATGTATGGTGTCCACTATGCGATGGAAAATCATAATGAAAATATCTACCATTTTTATAGAAATACCTGCATGGACTCATTTGGAATATACCAAGTTGAGCCTCGGG
The DNA here is from genome assembly GCA_013398815.1 of Ibidorhyncha struthersii. Classification (NCBI taxonomy): domain Eukaryota; kingdom Metazoa; phylum Chordata; class Aves; order Charadriiformes; family Charadriidae; genus Ibidorhyncha; species Ibidorhyncha struthersii. The sequence continues at coordinate 790,519 of VZSZ01006035.1, read as the reverse complement.
AAGATGCTGGCATGGAAGGAATAGATTTTTGTGCTCCTTATCTGATGTGCAGTGAGCTGTTATAATGGGACATGAATTTTGGATCCTATATACCTCTTAGCCTGCCAAGTTTGGACAGCAACCGTTATTTTATGGGACTGACCACAGAAAGTAGCTGGGTGTCCAGGCTTTTGCTAGAAAGGATCTTCTATTGCCACTAGATGCAATAAACTTCTGTGCCAGCAGGGCATTTCGTATGGTCTCATTTTAAAAAATAAAATAAATAAATAAATAAAACACAACAGGGAGGCCTATTGGGAATAGGTTTTAGGAACTCTCCCACTTAAGCACTCACACTCTTAAATATACTTAGGCTGTGTGGTCACTCATGTTTCACCATTGTCACTGCAGGTGGTGCTGAAGTTGACAAGACTGAAGCTTCAATATGCTTTTCTGTTGCAATCACACATTCTGATTGCATTCCAAACTTGCCTGCAGAGATCATTCACTCTATTTGCTCACTATTAGCTTAAACAGTTGCTAAACTGCATAATAAGCCTTGCAGTGGGTGACTCTAGGGTTTTCTAAATTTTCCTGGAACCTTTTAGCTTTCTTGATGTGAGTGTTAAGCTAAGAAATGAGATTCACTTGCAACTGAAACAGCAAGGAATAGTACAAAAGGATGATGTAAATCTAGCAAGGTTTAGTTACAGCCTGCTGCAAATAAAACTGACAAATTACCACCGTCAGCCCCAGCAGGGTACAGATTACACAAGCGTTTACAAGGTTCCTAGACTCTTAAGTCTTTGAAGAATATTCACTTGATAAAAAAATAGTTGAATTAAAGTAAGCAGCAATAAGACAGACATCTATATAAAAACAAAATAATTAGATGAAATCTAAGCAAATATGGCAGTCAAGAGAACACATGATATTGTATTAGCATAATATATTGAAGACAAATTAGGCAATTCCATTGTCTGGCTGATATTGTAACTGCATAAAACACAAGGAAGTTAGAGAAAAGTAGCTTCTTTGCATGTAGTACTATAGAAGAATCAGAACTTTACATTTCACAATAACGGTGTTTTTAAATATTCCCAAATTTTTGCATCACAGCAACTTGTAAATTTTATACTAGTTACACATGACAACATTAAATTCCACATTCTTCCCTTTTATTGTCTTTGCCCCCAATTATTTTTATTATTGACTTTGTTAATTCACTTTTAGTGAATTTTCACTTGATAAACTTGGCTGAAAATTCTAATAAACCATAAACAAAATAATAAATGCTGTGTGCTTTGAAGGTTGGATAAGCCATTTTGGTAAACATGACTTGGTTTTGCCATAAATGCACTGGTAGTTATGTTTGGCGGCCTGTGTTCATTGTTCACTGCTAAATTTCAGTGGCGTTGTCTCCTTGAGGCCAGGTTAAAGTTCTTTTGATAATAACCTGCCTAAGATTAGTTTACTACTTGATGTGAGTTGCAGGTGCTAGGAGCTTGCTTTTGGTTGTTTTACATTCTTTATTTTCATGTGAGTAGAACAAAAAATACTTGCAAGTGTTCTGTAGGATAAAAATTATCATCACCATTGGTACTAAAAGGCTTGATTTTTTAAAATCTTAGCAAATTGATTTGCAAATTGGTTTGGATGTAGCAAGCTGGACCACCCATTTCATTACAATCTACAGTTTGAACAGATTAAGTGTCATTTTGTTCGTAGGTTAACATGTGGGTGTCTGGATTGGATACTTGTTGGAAAACGTGCTTTTGAAATGCAGTGGAGTTCCATGGCATTTTTGTGTACCTTGGCCAACCTTGAGATGCTTGGGATCAGCTGAGCTTTTCCACAGCTTTGAAATTCTCTCCAGTTCAGTAGATTGAGTTTATAATCCTGTAATTGTAGAAACCTATGAAATTAAATTTAATTTTATAATCTTGAAGACAATCTAGATTTTTGTAGTGAGTAACATGATCAGGACTGCTTTCACAGGAGGTTGTGCTTTAGGCCCTTTATATGAGGGACTAAATCTGAAGGATTCAGTGGTGTGAAAAACCATGCTCTAGAAAGTTAGCTTTTTAATTGGCTAAAGAAGCTCCATGTAGGATAACAGTGGTACCAGTTGAAGCTGGACGTGATTCTTTACTCTGAGGGTGGTGAGACACTGGCACAGCCTGCTCAGAGAAGCTGTGAATGCCCCATCCCTGGAGGTGTTCACGGCCAGGTTGGATGGGGTTTTGAGCAACGTGGTCTAGCAAGAGGTGTCCTTGCCCGTGGCAGGAGAGTTGGAACTAGGTGATCTTTAAGGTCCCTTCTAACCAAAACTGCTGTAGGATTTGTCCATGCCAGAAGGGATCTAAGCAGATTGCCTGTCTGTGCAGTCTGTTTGTTCTGCTCCCTGTTTCTTTTACAGCATTGTGTTGAGCGCTATATGGGGGGAGGTCAGAAATGGGGATTTGGGGGAGGGGAGTCAAAATATGATCCTAACTCTTGGCTGAGCAGCTAACTTTTTATGTACGTTTGTGCAAATTATTTGACCCCTCTGCAGCTCTGTCAAGTATATTGGGTTTAGAAACTAGGCAATGTATCTGAACTAAACTCACTGCATAAATATATAGCTTTTAAATTGGTACGGATGGCAGAGTGTGAATGAGGATTGCTTTTATTACTGAAGGCAAAATTATTATTTTTTACATATAGGGCATATTTTTAATTTTTCATTTAAATTATTTTTTAAATATTTAATCTTATTGCCACTATGTTTTAGGGATACCACTATTGCTTTTAGGGATGTTAGTTTAATAAATCCTACAATGCCTAGTACTCAAGTACATGCAAGCATTGTCTTATGTATCTCTGCAGCACTACCAGTTATTAGATGGATAAATATTATTACTCTCATAGGTAAATTATGAATGTCAAATTGGGGATGTTAGATTAATTATCAGGGGAACAGCTACAGTTGCAACTTGGGTGTCTCAGGTAAGTAAATGCCTTACTTATTATTCTAGACTTCAGTGATGCCTCTGTTTCTCTGATTTTTTTTTTATTTTATTTTATTTTTTTTCAAAATTGGCCTACTAAATTAGAAGCTCCAGGGAAAGACTTCTTAAGAGATCCAGCCCATTATTCTGGGTGAGTGCAGTTGCTTGATAGAGCAGATGAAGTGTTTAGTCTAGCCTACTCGTAACTGAAGACTTTTCTGTTTCCTGCACCACATTATGATAAATGCAGATTTGCCTTCCACTGAATTTTTAATGGTAATGCAATCTGTAAAATTATATTAAATGTAGATTTTTTTTTAATGATGTGAATAGATTTGATCCTAATGTGTTTAGGTGTCATATTTTTTCTCCGAGTGATTAAAACCCCTTTTGTCCCTTCTCATCTCCACAAGCCAATGGGACAAACAAGGTTGCATTCCTTTATGTACATTATCAGCAGAATTGTCTGTTATGTCCTGGTCATTTGTATTTGCCCCACACCTGCAAAGGATAATGCTGATAAGTAAGAAAATACCTACCTGTTAAAGCACCTCCAACTCTGCCATCTTTTTCTAGTACCATAAATTTAATTCACAGTTGCCTTCAGAACTAGCTTTGTGTGATTTCAAATGCCTGGGTGGACAGGGAATGCTTAACTTGTGCTACTGGACAAATAAATGTATACTTACTTTTTATGTTTACTGAACAGTAAATGATATTCACACACATTTGTTTTTTGAAGATCAGAAGTTTAGCATGGTCAAGGCCTAATCAAAGCTGATTCGTACACTCAACAGAAATGTGCCTTTTTGCTCTTGTGTAGGCAATGGTCACTTTAATGCTAGTTTCTAGAAAGCACTGTTGTCTGAATAAATGCTCAAATGAAGTTTATCTGTCATGTTGTGTAATACCATGCATTCCTTACATTGTAATCCCACTAGTGATCCCGTAACACACCTAACATATTCTATTCTGTTTACTGTGGCAATTAAATCATGAATCCTACACAGTTTACATTATTTAAGAAGTGATGTATGATATGAGCTATAATGGCCATGGAGAAATTTGCTTGAAAAAAGTCAGGGAAACAGATTTTTGAAATATGAACTCTCTTTCTCTAATGCTTTCTGAAAGGTACAGTAGTCAAATGACCCAGTATGTTAAAAATAAAAAAAAATAAAAAATGCAACAGACTTACTATCTGGAAATCAAAGGTATAAATTAAATATTTTTTAATTTTTATCGTATTCTGTAAGCCTGGAAATTCCTCGAGTGTCTCTGTATGACCTTTTAGCAATGAAAATCTGCTACCCGTTCATCTTGAGTGTTTGCACAGTGTTACTTTGACTAAATCTGCATGTAGAAAAAAGAACAGTAAGAAGAGCAAAGAAATCAAACCCACAGACTTTCTAACCAAATTTTGAAATATGAAGCTGTGGGAAAAGATAATGTCAAGTGAGAATGACTGCTCTGCTGGTTTGGGCCAAAGGACATGTCAGCAATACTTCTTAGTAACAATTTCAGACTACAGAAAAAGAGCTCTTTTAGAAAAAAAGAAGAGTGGAAAATGCAAAAAAGAAAGAAGAAAACTGGAGTTTTCTCCTCTAGGGCAGCAACTTTTAATTTTAATTACAGCAGTCAGGCTAGCAGAGCAGCATGCTAATACATACTACAGGGAGTCGGTGAATACAAATGACCTCTGTGGATTTGGTTTTTGCTGCTTCTCTTCCTCCTGATTGAAAAGGAACACCCAGCAGTTGTCTTAATTGGACGTTAATTGATACATATTCACAGGAAGTAGTGTCTGTGATCTTGTAGCTTGTTTGTATGAAACAGTATAATGGAACAAACTGTGAGGAATTTTTTTAATGATCACAGTAGCATAGCACAGTAGTATGAATTTTAAAATTATCTCAAAAATGTTTGAAGAGTCATTACCAGAACAGACTTAGCTGCATTCATAAAGCTTTAATGTTCTATCTTACACATTAAAAGCATAATTAAATTGAAGATAAACCTTATAATTATGACCTCATACCTCCTCTCAGTAATATTTTACTTTCTTGAGTCCTTATATCCTGATATAAAAGAGGATGATGACAGAACACTGAGGTTGCTCCAACTACTCATATTTCAAAACTATCAGTCACTAGTCCCAAGTAGAAAGTCATACCAGCTCTTCCCTACTGATGAGTTGTACCCAGTCACTTTAGGGAGACACTTGTCACCTCTCAAATATCATTTTACTTAAACACAGCATTAAAACGTAGGAAGGAATTTGCTTATCTTTGTGCAGCCTAAAATGAAAAACCATTTGGGAAATCTGCAGATAATGATCATTCTTCTTCCTTTGTAGATCAATACATCTTACTTCCAGTGGAGATTGCCCTTGTAGACAGAAAGTAGCTCTGACTTACTTGACTAAGTACTTCCCAATGTCACATTCAGTGGGTGGAATACAGTATGGCAGAAAAGACAACACCTTTGTCCTTGAGCAGTCAAATTTCTTTAGCTTTGAGTTAAAAATTTATGTTTCATTTCTATTGCCATTCTGACTAAAACTAAATGACGTTCAGCTCTGAGGGGATCCTTTCTTGTTGCTTTGTTCCTATGACATCTGTAAATGGAATCCAGAAGTAATGTTAAGTAATCCACACTTCCATAAGGATGTATTGTATGAGAACCAACAAAGTAGAAGTCTTTATAACTAATAAATTGTAGAAAGATGTAGGAACAGTTGCACAGCAAAAGAGATTACCAAAGCATTGGAATCTTGTAGTTGTTAATCCACAATAAAAGCAGGTTGCCATAAATCTCTTCTGTAGACTAACTCAGCCCACCGAGATCATGCAAGTGTACTGCAAATACTCTTGTTAAACATTGCCACAAAAAACAGTGCTTAAAAATAAGCATATTGCTTCAAACGAGACTAGCTGAAAATATTTTTTGTGTAAAGAGGAGGTAGGAAGGATGGTAGAAATTGGAAACGGTCATCTAAGCATAGGTGCCTGTGTAAAAATGACAAGTTGTGGTCACCCTCAGCAAGTGATGCCTAGGAATTGAGCTGCAAGCTCAAAGAGGAAATGTCCATGCCATTCCCTGAGCCAGCAGAGCCTTTACTTGCAAAAAGGGCATGCTAACCTCTGCACTGCATTTCCCATAGTTTGAAGAAAATGGCTTCTGTGCATCTGTTTCACTGTGCTATGCTAGTTAAATAAAACTAAATGTCAAACTGCTGTCAATTTAACAGTATTCAACTGGCTGCTTTTTATGTTTTAAATTAGAAACTGATAGCTGTTTAAAATGGTTCAAGTTACCTGAAGGCAGATCTCTAGAAGTCACTCTGTGTGCAGGAAGCCCAGCCTCGATTAATGCATTCTTTATGCCTGCAACAACAGTTAGACTGACTGTTACCCAAAGAGCGGTTTCTCCTACTTCTTTTCCTGCTACTAGTGGCTGTGTAGCTGACTTTAATACAAAACCGTTGAAATTTTTTTGACTGAAAAGGCAGCTACTACTGAAAGATTTTTTAAATGTCAAGAAATGTGGGGGTTTTCTTTGAGTTCTTGTTATGACCTTGTTTGTCCTTACCTGTGAGTCTATACCAATCCTGTTCTAATATATGCAGACAAAAAAGATGTTAGGGTTTAGAAATTGTGATAAGTTGGCGTTCCTTAATGCATACGGTTTACTGGAAGATACAGTGGAGCCTGTAAGAGCAGGGAGGAGAGGCAACGTAGAGTTAAGAAGCAGAGAGTGAGACAGGACTGAGAAGGTGAAATGTTTATCTTCCAATTTTAGTTTCCAATGTGTTTAATACTTCATAATGTCAGTTGCTTGGAAACCAGTGTTTTGTGCCCTTTTGCTGCTTGGCAGAAATCACTCTAATTGGCATGTTTCTGGCACTGTCACTGCTGGCAGTTTGCAGTGTTTTTTTTCCAGAAGCAAAAATTTTCTTTTACGTGAATGATGGCTCACATTAATTAGACAGCAGTCATGGGCAAAGACTACCATTTAAGTGTATGGATGTATGAATCATTATCTCTATCATCAATCACTGGAAAGACTGCTATTCCCATCAACATTTCTGCCTTTCCAGGCTGTTTGTTTGAGTCTCAATCTCCATTCCTTTTGTGCAAAAATATGTTTGTTTATGTTTGAAATTTCGTAAGTGGTAGTAGTTCACTGCTTATTAGATTTTACTCTCTATCTAAACACAACAGTCTAATCCCATGTATTCTGATACAAAATGACACATTGTCACCGAATGTTTGAACAAAGCTAACACTTAAAATTGGTTTGCTCTATTATTTAGCAGTAAAATGTCCCTGCTCTGTAAATACCTTTATGTGGTAAAGCAAGACACAAGATGGTGAGGAGTGGTTCCTGCTTTCACATGAAAATCTTGAACCAGCAGTATGTCCTGGTAGAGGATCAGGGACTTCAGTGAAGTTCCACTTAACAAGCAGTGAGTTTTCACCAGTAATATGAACATAAAGTTACTATTGTACATTCTTACAGCAAGAAAATGGAAAGCCCAAATGATTTTTTCTTTTGATGTTTTAGTACTAGTTTCTCCACAGCTTTTTGGAGAAGAACTTAAAGCAAAATGTTGAAATCTCACATGTATTTTTTTCTGACCTTTTTCAGTACAAAGCTGTCTTCTCTGTGCTGCTCTGGAAGTACTTTCCCTATTCACCTTTGTTTATGTACTTCTCCAAAGACACCAAGAGCTGGAAACATAGATGTGCCTACCTGTAAAGAAAACTTTTATATGAAGATCAGCAGGAATGGGAGTTACAGCATGGCACAAGTGGAGGGGAGGGGTTGGGTGCCTGTGTGGATGTTTTTGTGTTCTGGGACTTCTTAAAAGAGAAACTGCTGCCCACCATTCTTTCTAGGTTGAGAAATACACACTTCCAACTAAAAAAAAGCCATTTTTTGGTATGTTGTTTTTTGTACCTCCAGGTAGCCAAATATGTTTGTGCTTCTTAATGTTACAGAAACTCTCCTCACTTTCAAAGGAGAGTTCTGTCTCATTTCACAATGGAAGCAGCATCTTCTGTATTTTCAGGTCTTTGTAGTTAAATGGAAGCCGCTCTGAGACGACTTTAAATATGCAGTAATACATTAATACATTCACCTGGTGACATCTTTTATAATAGTGTGGAGTGGTGTTTTGGCTATTGAAGATCTTTACTTCTTGCTGCACAACCTTCTGTGAACATACCACAAATTTACTCATGTCTTAACTTGTTTCATGATGTGTTTCACGGTCAGATTTTCACATGATTATATGCATCTTTCCCATTATGCAGATCCTGGGTTTGTTTTTTAAACAGACATTCGAGTACAGAATATTGTACTCCTCTGCAGGATAATAAAATGGGAGTCTAGATTTGAAGTAATGTGGGTATTCCAGATTGTTTGTTTGTCTTCAACTGCTCAAGACAGATGTTGATGTGGTACTACTTTAGTTCCTTGCCAGAGCGTTTAATGGTTAGGTATTGTAAATAGTGACATATATCTGAGTTTCTATGGGTTAGTAACTATATTTAATAGATTTTAATGTCCTCATCATCTGGTCTTCACTGAATTTAAGATGACTAGATGTATGAATATTTAACCATTTGGTCTTTACTGTGTAACTACTCAGCCATTAAATAGGAGTAGTAACCAGTGTGTTCCTGATTCTCCATTGCTTCATGTGTATACATTTGCATCTCTAACTTGGCTGTAAACACTATCGAGCCATAATTTATAATGAATTTACATTAGTATCTACATATTAATTGCAAATAGTTGCAAGCTTTTTCTGTCACATGCTAAGCTTTCAGTATGTGACCTGAAAGCAGAGCTAAATGGTAGGACTTGCTAGCTCAGGCTCACCACTGTGTAAACTTAACTCTATGGCTTTTGGTAATTTCAGAAGCTGGGTAGCATATGCACCCTGTAATAATTCGCTGAGTATATTTTAAGTGTACAATGCACTAATTCTCATTTACAATGAGACTGCCTTGCATCACTCAGGAAAGATGTGAGGCAGTCTTAATGTAAAAAAATTTGGGACATACTGGCACTACATTACAGTAGAATGCTGAGTGTAAACTAAAAAACTGAGTGAAATGGTCAGCAGCTCCAGTATTTACTGATAAGAGTATGGAACAGATTCTCCACTGGTATAAATCGGTATCACTGTTGACAATTTACAAGAAAAGCAGAGTTTGGTCTCCTGTTGTTCTGTGTGTGCTTTGTAAATAAGAAAAGCACTGTGTACATATGGTTTTTCTTTTATCTTGGCATTTCCTGCAGTTTCATAATTATTAGCTATTTAAGTGTTACAGCACCTTCTCAGAAAGTTAAGGGGCATATAAGAATTACTTCAGCTATTAGAATGCAGCAACAGCTTGAATAGTCTGATGATTGTTAATGCACATGCATACAACAGTATTTTGAGGGACTGGAATGATTAAAAAAAAGCGTCCTATTCCAACTGAAACAGCAGAAAGGACAGTAACATTTAATCAACTGAAATTTGGTGAGAATGCAGGTGTTAATGCCTGTGCTCCTGTAGAGATTACCATAGGATCCTAAATAACTTCAGGTTGTCAGAACTTCTGTTTTATTATATGTTCAAAAAGACAGACCCTCCAGTACCACAGTGCCTCCTAAAACCAGGTAAGGGCATAAATTTCAAATTTAATCCAAATGAAGTAAGCTTTCTGCTCTCACCTTTTCATTCAGTGGATATTTCTCTGAATTCTTCAGGATCCAAATGCTGATCAGCCTCATTTGAGTTTTGTGATGGGATCACAGCTCATGGTGGCATGGCTACAAATAATGCTAAGTGTTCAGTTAGAAGAATTATGCTGTTTGTTTTAATCCACTGTTTTAGTCTGTAATGTTTAGAATACAGTTTAGCTGTATCTTCTGTAGTATCAAAGTTATTGCCTCCTGTGCTTTCTGGTTTATGCAGAAATAGATTATTGGTCTATTACTTTTTCTGCTATAGAAAATATTTACTCAGAATGCTTTTAAGTGGCAGTGTGCATAAAATTGCACTTGCTTTTCACCTGGGAAGCCTTCACTCAATATTCAGTTTGTCACTAGTTCAATGAGTTAGCCAGCTGATATTCACCTTGCAACAGCCTGAGCAGGGTCTGGCCTTGTGCCCAAAAAGGAGCTTTTACTGGTCTAGTAGGGAGTTGTTGCAGACACAAATTGAAATGCTTTTATGAAAATGCAGGAAATGACATTTAGAAAGCCTGTGCTTTCAGTGGCTTTCAGAGCAATGCCACATTGTTTTTGTTTATATTTACAATTGACTATAAGCCTCTGGAAAAGGCTATATTCTGTCTGTATAGGGTCTGGAGCAGGAGGTGTTCTGTCATTAGCATTATTGATATGAAGTCTGTATCCATTAAGATAAGAAAACTGAAAAAGCCATTTTATGAAACAGTGGCTGACAATTTCCATGACCAGAGAAATATGTATGTAGTGAAATTGTTTGTTAGATACATAGTTAATTTACTTACAGCTCACAATATTTGCTCACTGTGATCATAATACAGTGTTTGGCTTTGGAGCTGGTATAGATAGCCTGCAACTTCTTTGCATCTCAGGGAATGGGGTAGAGGGAGGTTAGTAGGAAGAGTTAATGAGACTGAAGCACCCCCGGTAACACCACTCACTGTACTGAACACAGTTGCTTAGTAGAAGGAAAGCCACATGGGTGTGCAGCCTTCTGCCCGTCTTTCTAGCAATTCTGTTCAGGCTGGAGTTATACCACCTTAGTTGAGAAAGGATTTGGCATCACGTGTTCAGTAGTGCACGTCAATCCTTTAGTAAACCATCTCCCACTGTATTTGTTTGCATACACAGTAGATGTGAAGTTGTTAACTGTAAAATTTGATCTTCTGGGACAAACACATCCTTAGAATGAGTCCTTTGAGTTTAGTGAGGATGACCCAGTGTACTTAAACATGGTATATTTAAACAAGATGTAACCCCCCCCCAGTAAATATCTAGCTTGTCTTTACCCTGATGGAAGGGTTTCTGGCATTATAATTATAGCTTCCTAGTGTTCTTCTAGCACCTAAATTATAATTAAGACAAATTTATTATTTCCTTTTGTTTTTGTGAGTCATTTCTTACTCAAAGAAAGGCACCAAGAATCCTAAATCTTAGCAGTAAAAATTGAATTCCCCAATACTTTAATGATCTTGCATTACAATTAACTGATGACCTTGAGTTCCTAAAGGATTCAAAGAGCAATTTAATAAGTATGTAGTTACACCAAGAGCTCAAAATATGCTTGCAAACAATTTTCTGTATGTGTAGTACACTACTGGGTTACTATCTTGTGCATGTCATTGACCCTTATCTATAATAATATACTCCTGTAGACAAAACTTGAAGTATTCCATGGTACATTATTACTGCTCGGGAAACTCTTTTCATTTTCATGCTGATAAAGATATTAACTTAGAAAAATAAGACATCCTTTTGTCTGAACAGCAGTTGAAAATCCGTGTTGTGACTACAGTTGACTGAAGCTCAATTACTTTAATAAATGTATTCAAAATTTCATCTCTATTACATTTGCATTTTAATGAACAATTCTCACCTACTTGTCATATAGGCAGACCAGGTAAATTTATTAAGTAGTTGTATAAACAGGGTATCGTGATGCCAGAATTTAAATGGAGAAATATTTGATGTCCTATTCCAGCAATATACAGTAAATCTGTAGTGTAGAAAAGTACATTGGTCACCTCTCTATTTTAAGTTTGGATTTATTTTACTGTTTTCCTGACAGGAGTCCATGAACCTTTTAGGGTCATTCATAAATATCCCAGAAATAATTCTGTGGAATGATGAGAGGATTTTTTTGTTTAAATCAGGTAGTTATTACAGCTTTTCTATATGCTGCATTTCTGTTAATTCTATTTTTTTTTTTTCCCCGTACGTGGAGACTGTAGAGCTTCTTTTTGTAATACCTGGGACTTCGAGGAAGTCATAGTCTAAAAATGTTCATCCACAAGTGTGCATAACATTTCCTATTGGTATGTGAGTGATCATTGATTTTGGAATACAGATATTAAAGCCTTCTGTATTAAATAAACCTGTAAAAAATGTCCAGAGTGTACTTGCCATTTATGCATCTTTAATAATACTGGTTATGGCTGTTAGTGTAAAAGAACTTTCTAGGTTATAATTATTTTTCTCTACCACTTGTCTTTGATTCGTGTCGTAACCTCCTTGTTCGCTATTTTGTGGCACTATAATACTCAGCTGCAGCAGGGGGGTTGATCTTTAAGAAAGAATACTTACATTAGTGCATGCAGAAATGTAGAAAAAACACTATGAAGGGGAAAAATATTTTTATGTACAAATACCCTGATAGTTGGCAGAAAGGAGAGAGAGAAAACTACTGGAAAAGGACATAAAGCAAGAATTTGAGTCCATTAAACGTTTCCTACTATTCCAAAAGTCTGTTATGTGAAATACTAAGTTCTTATGAAAAAACACTGAGTGAGTCTGACATGACTGTGAAATCCGTATGGTTTTTTCTAAAGCATGCAGCATTTTTTATCATGGACACCTTCTTTTCTTTTTTTTTTTTTTTTTCCAAAGTTAGCATAGAAATATCTGGCAGACAGGTTATCTGCCTGAACTGGAAATGTTTTCAGGCTTGTATTTATAGTTGCTGGACTTAAAAAATAATGTCAACAAAATCAAAAACCCAATCCCAAAACCATTAAATTGTGCAAGTGGGAAGGAAGGAGGGAGTAAACTGCTCCCCTTGAGAACTATTCAATTTGGTGCTTGAAATTTGCACCCTATATGACTTTCAGGTGCTTTAATACATGGTAAGAAAAGAGAGTTATTACTTCTTGATAAAACAAATGAGGCCTAGCTTTCAAGCCTAGATTGTGTTTGAAAGAATATACAGCTTGATGACACTTGATTCAAAAGTCAGCAACACATTAACTTAAAGGGATATGTCCTGTGCTTGGATAGTATGTTGACTTGGGTCAGCTTCTATGTTCTTGCTAACATTTTAATCAAAGGCTGTAGGGTAGTTGTGTGCCATATCCCTTTCACTGCCCTAGCTTACCTTTTCTTTAACCTCTGTTGTTGTCATACAGGGAGTGCATTGTAGTTTCCTCTCTCTTTTCTTCTTTTGCAGTAATACCCTGCCTGTTGTCTTCAGCTCACTCACAGTCTTCACTGGCAGCTTCCCAGTTACTAACAATGCAGCCTTCTGACAACAAGTGGAATTTAGTGGCTAAGAGGTAGCTTCAGGGCAGTGCCTGTTAGGCTGTGACAACTGAGTTAAGACAGTGAGGGTCCCAGTGGTCAATTGGCTGCTATAAATTAGAATTAGGCAGGGAGTTTTTAAATCAAGTAGTGGAGAAAGTGATGCTGAGTTCAAGTCATCCAATAGTTAACCTGTGTGGTGCTGAATGACATAAGGGAAAGATCTCCCAGTTCATACTGGGGAATTGTCCTTTGTCATCATATTGCAGAAGGAAATACCAAAGTTGAACTCTTGAATATAGTAGAATGTAAAATCTCTGTTAAAAATTAAGTTGGTGTACATGAGAGAAATTAATCAATTTGATAGTGTCTTTCTTACACTGGCCAACTTGTGATGATTTTTGGCAGGCATCATATCAATTCTGTGAAGCAAGGTGGAGAATACTTCCATATACTTCACCAAGAATCACTGGAGAGGAAGAACACCCTTAAAGTAGCCCAGCAGGCTCAGGACATGAGATGGAGAGCTGAGTTCCAGCCACCCCCCAAATGCTTCTCCGATGCAGAGGAATCAGAGGAAGAAATAAACACGTAAGTCAACTTAGAGGGCTTTTGGTGGTCTGAGGGCAGTGGTTTTAAAACATGACAATTTCATGTTTACTTGGTATTGAGGCAGAGTATTACTACTTGTGTGAACTAGAAAGAGAAAATGCTTAAAATCCGGGTAAGTGAGCAGCTGTAAACTTGGCAAGCATGGGGAAAAAGTGCTTCAGGTGCTGTTTAATAGGGAAGAAGTTTAGAAGGCAGAAAGTTAGTGAACTCAGGAGAGGTTTCATAGCCAACTCAGGACTGATTCCCTGAGGAGAAAAGGAGGAGGCCCAGTGAGTTTGTGCCATGCTTTTGTTCCCATGGTGGGACCACGGCATTAAGAATAAAAAAGAATTGCATTCAGCAGAATAGGTAGCTTAGCTTCCAGAGTGAGTTTCTTTGCTAGTTCAGACCTATTGCTTACTACCTTCTTTGGGTTTTCTCTCCATCTGATCATGAGATGGTCTTCATTCCTTTGGCTCACGCTGGTCTCTTCAGTGCACTTCTAATGCCTGTTGTAATGCTGTCATTGTCTTCTATCTGTCAACCCTCGCTAGGTGATGAGATGACTAAATACTTGCTCAGTGGGGCAGAATAGCTTTTCTAGAGGTTACACATCTTTGGAGCCTTATTGTGTCAAAAGCTCATCCACCTCGAACAGTCTTTTCTCATCAGTTTGCTGTGGCTTTTGTCACTCCCAGATGCCAGCTTCCTCTCATACACCTTTCTTCTGTGAACTGACTCTCAGCTTGGAAAACTCAGTCTCCAGCGTCATCTGAGATGCTATCATGCCCTCATCATAAAGTGGGATAACAATATACATAACCATTATTAAAAAAAAAGAAATAAAATCTTTCCTGTTGATATGAAACCCAGACCAAAAAGCAAAGAAGTAGAACAGGCTGAGAGATTCTGAACAGAAAAGCATCATGTTTACTAGAGTAACATTTAATATCCAGCATTCTATGTGGCCACTAACTGAATAGCTAGAAAAGGTGGAAAAGGAATAGAGTATTACTTGAGAGATAGCGTTATGGAAGGAGAAAAGGTATAGGGTATTTGTCAAAGTATTTTGGAATCTTGGGCTCTAATGTCTACATCATCTAAAACTTTCTCCTTACTTAAGTCACCTACAGCTGTATTATTTAAGTAGCACTATGAAGCACTTTGATCCTAGTTTAATGAAGGCCACATGAACACTTTGGGTAAACAAGATTATTTAATTTAAAAAAAAAAAATGGAATACATAAGAACCTCCCTGAAAGCTTTTTGTAAACTGTGCTTATTATTCTTTTTCATATGTAACTGTTCTATCTACCCATAACTCAGCTAATCCACATTTGTTGCAGACAAATAACTTATTACACATATGAAAAATACCATTGCCTTTATTATTGTGACCATTCAGATTATTGAAGTCATTTCTTTTCTTCTGTAAGGAAAGTCTTGTTTCTTCAGCAAGGCCGACCTAAAAAGATTTAACATTCCTCTTTCCTTTATGAAGGTATACCCACATAGGCAAACTTGTCTTCATTTAGGTACGGCTTCTCCTAGCAGTAAAATAGCTTTTACCAATGCAGAGTATACCAGACTTGTGCACGTATACTGGCAAAGCCACTTTAATCCTACATCTGCACCAGGGTTTTTTGCCAGTTGTAAAAATTTATTTAAAAAATTTTATAACTAACCTAAAAATCTACACTAGCAAAAGTTTCTAGTTGTAAACCTGATATCCTGTAGTATGTTCAATGTGTTGCTTAAAACTTACATTAATTGAGAGTTTAGCTTCATTTTTAGAGGAAAGATCTGTTAACATCTGCCAACATGTCTAAGAGGGAAATCATTAGACTTGTGATCAGATGTCAAAATTAGGGAGTCTTATAGAGAATTCTCTCAACTCCAGGATGTGTTGGGTGGGACAGGAGTACACAGTGTGAACATGTGAAACAAGAAATGTGTGGCTCTGACAGGTGTGCCTTTACTCATTCAAGCTGTCCCATGTGATTTACACATATGCAGGAACCATGCCAACAGGTGTTAGTTCCAGTTCTGTACCGTTATACATACGCTTGTCTGCAGTTTAAAACAGGGGGGGTGAAGCCTAGATACAAAAATACAGATCATTATCTGCTGCGGAGACTTGCTTCACTCCTAGCTTTCACAGTTTTGACTTCAAAAATTAGGAACTTTGTGGAATAAGAAAAGCTCTGAAGCAGTGTTAAACTGCTGGGACACAAAGTGTTTTTTTAACAGATGATGTCTGGCGTCAGTCTTTCACAGCGGCTGAAACTGTTGGCATAGTTTTATATGCACAGATTCCAGTGACGGATGTAGGCCTTTCCCACCCCCCTTCCTCTTTTTGCCTTTAAGACAGCAGCAAATATTAAGCCTCTACTGAGACTTTTACTGCTGTTACACAAGTTATAGCATTTCATTGTCTTATCAACTATTTAAATGTATCAACACTCTCAACTTGGTAACAGCTTCGTATCATAACAGTAGACAAGATAGAAGTCAAGTTCCCCTCGTTACTAAGAATATGGACTCTGTCAAACACAATGGTCCCACTGTCTCTTCTGGCATTCTGTTGTTCATTAGGATTACAAAGAAGAGAAAATTGTAAGTGTGATTTGAGGAAGCACAAGACAGACATGTCGAACAACAGTGTGTGGAATACATGTACCCAATCATCTCTAAGTACAAATTTGCTGTTACAATTTATCTAAGATTATCTGAATGACAAAGACAACTTCTTGAGGCTTTGTCTAAGAAATTTCTTTTGGGACAGCAGGAACACCTGCTAGCTTATATCTTTGTTAGCTATCTCCTTTGTTAGACAAAACAATATCTAAGTTT
Source organism: Ibidorhyncha struthersii (assembly GCA_013398815.1). Lineage (NCBI taxonomy): Eukaryota > Metazoa > Chordata > Aves > Charadriiformes > Charadriidae > Ibidorhyncha > Ibidorhyncha struthersii. The sequence goes on along the minus strand of VZSZ01006035.1, from coordinate 773,843 downwards.
ATCCATTTCTTAATTAGCTGAAGAAAATAGACATGTTCATCTCTATAGTGCTGTGATGCCCATGCCAATGTTGTATGTGCCATTTACAGTTGCTGCTTTGCTTCAGAAAATGTGTATCAATGGAATGCTTGGGGCACACACTTCTCAACCCTTGTTCCAACTATAATAGGCAACAGTAAGTTGACACCCCCAAACTGCTTCAGGTCTAGAAAGGAAATGTTAATCCAGAATCAATCATTGATCTAGGAAGTCTCTGCTAAAGAAATCTGCATGTAACTTTAAGACTCAGCCAACACTCAGATCTCAGTTAAACTCTCAGCTGTTTTTTTATGGCCAGTATAATTTCATATTTTCACTAATTTATCATCCAGCATACAGTAATTCATGTTATATTTTCTGCGCGGACCTCCTATCTTCTGTATACTATTGATATATGAAGGCTACAACATCTCACTGTGCTTATTAAGCTTGAATCTCCATTGTCTGACACTAGGTGCAGGTAGTTATTTACATTTGGGAAAAACAGCTGTAAATATTTCCTTTGCTTGGCAGCATTTTATAAACACTTTGCACAGGTGTAAATGGCCAAAGCAGGCTTGTGGCAGTGAGGAAACAGTGCCTGCAGTCTAGAAAGAGCCCAGTTTTCTGTTACATTGGTTTGGCAAATGCATGAGACTTGTTTTCATTGGGGTGGATCTTTTCAACTAAATCTTTATTGTGTTCTACACAATCTACAATTGTGTTATACAATTGTGTTCTATTGTGTTGGTACACAATATGTTAACCCAGGAAAAAATGAACAGAATTTTAGAGGTATATCTTGAAATTTTGGGACCGTGTGTGTATAATGCCAATGACACCATTGGCATGATACCAACACAAAACAAGTGTAATAGACTGTAAGTAGTATCTCAGCATCTCTTCTCAGACAAATCAGTCACCTTATTACGCCTGCCCCCAAATTTGATTTCACATACTTAATTGCTAATAATAATAAGTAATATAAATATGTAAATACAAATAATACCATATTTAGAATTTGTAAACAAATTAGAAATAACTAATAATTATATATCCTGTTAAACAGAAATATCAGGTTTTAATATTAATAAATGATAATAAATGCAGTAATTCACAATTTAGAAATACACCTAAGTATTTTTTTAAATGTAAGGAGGAGAAGAGGGAGTGTGGTGATGTGAACACCATAAACAGTTTTATTGGCTCTGTCTTCATTTCACATACTCCTTTTTTTAACTTCAGCCTTGTCCTTTCCCACAGATGCTCTCTAACAGAAGGCAACGACCTGAGGAAGTCAGGGAAGAAGACAAAAAAGATGACCTTAAGGTCTTTCACTCCTGTTTATACCAGTGTCTTGATTCCAAGCCCCCTTGGAGCAAAAAGGTATATTTGAAGGCAGATTTATGTCTTGCCCTCCTTGGTAGGACAGAAGTGGAATTCACAGCAACACAACCCCATAACACGTATACCTAGAGCCACTGTTCAACTGGTGAACACATATCCTGAGAGTTCCAGGAGTTTATGGTGAAATAGTATGTCTTTACTAATAGCAACTGTTAAATTCTGACTTTAAATGATTGAATCCTAGTGAGTTACTGAAAACTCGGAGTTATTATGAACGTTTGGAGTTATGTATCAACATTACAAAAACCTTGAGAGGTGTCTAGAATTCACTGGGACAATGAAAAAATCTTTTGCTACAGAAATGCTTAGATGTATCTATTTCAGCCAATGTAATGCCAGTTTGACTGTTTCCCTGACTTTAGCATAACAGATGTTTCTCTTCTTTGCAGTGAACATCTTTTCAGACAGCTGTGTGCCATACACTGGCTTTTGGAAGCTTTGACTCTTGAATCCAACAGTTCGATGCATTCTATATTTACCTGTTGGAATCCAATGTATGTGCACAATGCATGATAGTAGATGGAAAGAGGAGATTTGAGATCTCTTGTCCTTTCTATGTTGTTGTTTCTCTTCTTTGAAGTAATAACTATTCCAGCGAAATCTTATTAATTCGGTGCCATGTAACATAAACAAATTTTGTATTGACTTTGCCTCCATGTAGTCAGCAGGAAGTTGTACAGTCAAATCAGTAGCACAGTATGGTCCTCTGTTATTGCAAGTTGCAGAACAAGGAGAAAACACTGAGCTATCTGAGCCAAATTTAGTTGTTTTCTTTCCTTCTTTTCTTCTGGTTAATAATTATTTGAATTAAATACACGTAGCAATATATGTATGTGTATTCCCATAGCCTTCCCTTGGAGGGTTATCCCAGTGAACTCAACAGGAATTCCAGATATATTATAATTGCAGAACACAGCCAGCTATTAAGTAGCTGGTTTTAGTCTATCAATTATATATGACAGTGATGGGTACTTGTAAAAGATGCGTTGCTTCTGAACTTTTATACTGTTAAAAGTAAATATTAATTTAAGTTCTCAACCTTTTTAGTCAATTAATCATGTTGTCATAACATGTATTTAAATTATTCATGAGTGTTTGGAAAAACCGTGAACGATTTATGCTCTGATTTGCAGGGCAAAGCTCTTCAAAGCTGTTCTGTTTTCTCTGTTTATTCTCAGTCAAGACAAACTGTGCCTATGTATAACAGAGGTGGCAGAGTAGCATTATAGAAAATTAGTCTGATAAATTGGAGAGGAGAATCAGTCCAATATGTAGTGTGGATGGGTTTTTCACCCGTTTACGTATGAGGACCAACCAATAGACTGGGGTAAGAGAAATTATTTGGCAGCAAGTTTCACAGATACAGGCTGAGAGCAGAGTATAAATGCGTAAGTCTCTGGATTAATTTCCAGGTTCTGAAGTAGTGTGATCTCTTGTTGTGTGCTTCCTTCTGCTGTCTCTAACCACCACTCCTCTCCCACAATGTCATCTGCATACACACATTCTTCATTATACAGTAACCATGAAAAATTAGGCTTACATTTAGATCATATAGTCTCTGCACAAAGAGATTTTTTTTTTTTTAAATGTGATGAAGGAAGCAAGCTTAGAACACTAATCTGCTGTGTAAGACCTTTGACTGACTGGATGTTGACTGAGTGATAAATGAGACTACCTCAGTGGTGATCTGTTATACCACAGCTGCAAAGACTGCAGCTTCCACATTTACCTTTGTCAACATGATGTCAACATTTAAAATTTTGGATCAGTATAGATCTTTATTTAGCCAATAGCTAAAAAAATCAAACTTGTATGAACCTGCTGTCATTTCTATCCATGAAATCTTGCTATACTGGACAAAATTCTTCAGTACTTGCACAGAGGAAGTTGAGAGCATAATCTGGTCCAGTGCCTGCATGAGAGGTTGTAGAATGACTGTGCTTTCTTTAGGTGCTTCTCCGCTTGTGAGTATAACTTACTCATGGCTTATACACCTTGCATTGTCTTTCCATTTCTTATAAGCAAAGATATACATTGTAATAGCAGTCAGTCACCATTTACTCTCCATTTGTTGCGTTTCTTAAAAGAACTCTCAAAATGCAAGACTCTGGAAATGGAAAGCTAATTAAATTGTTTTCACTTAGGGACCCTGGTGGTTGTAAAAAAACAGTAAAAGAAATCGAAGAGGAAAAGTTAGCAATGTGCATGTGGGAGCTCTTTATTACAAACACAAAGGTAACTTCATTGTTAATTTCCTCCTTGGGACCTAATCCAACTTTTCAAGCATTTGTTTTGTTGCTTAATTGAACTCCCTGATACCACATTCTATGCTCTGGATCTTGTGACTGCAGAGTACTTGTCTCTAAGTTTTGAAGAATAACAATTTGATACTAGGTAATAGGAAGAGCAGTATGTAGCTGATTGAAATTGTGGCTTGGTCTTAGTGATAAGTACCAATGTGGGAAAAATTAAATATTCAGCTAAAACGTAACTAGCTTCTTGTTTGCATTTGCCCCCTTTTTTATCACCCAGAGTCATGTAGCAGTACTTGTTCACACAAATAGGTCTTTTTCAGTCAAATGGGGATTTCGGACTGGAGGCCTTATTCGAGTAAGTTCTGGTCATGATTTCTTTGGTTGCCTTTTTACACAGAATTTAAAGCCAAATTCGGAAACAAATTCCAAATGTTGAGGCCTTTAAAGAAAGCAGGGTTCACTTCCAATATTCAAAGCAAAGCCAAGGAAAGGAGAAAACAAGCAATTCTGATGGAAGCCTTGTAAAAGAAAAATAAAGTTAATACTTGAGGGAAAATTAAACACTATAAAATTATCTGTAACACTTGGTAACTGTTTTACTATCTTTCTGAAACCACAGAAAGACTTTCTTTTTGAAACTGCTGAAGTGACTGGAGGAAAATGAAGGGGGAATGAGTTTAGGAGTATAACTAGGAGAACTCAGTAAAGAATCAGTGGGTTTCTCATCCTGTAGCATATCTTACGTTTTGATCTTCAGCAGTTTGCCTAAGCTTTTAGTTCCTTGCTTTGCCCCCTATAAGGCTAAATTAAACAAGATGGTGAAGTGCTTCTAGAACCCCAGGTGAGGCACTCCTAGAAATATGAGCTGTTGTTACATGTAGGCTATTAGCTCTTCGTTATTTTTCAACACCTGCAGCTTGTACCCTCATGACATAATTAAAATGATTCAATATAAGATTACAGTTTGTGTTGGGGAATAAGCAGCAAAAGTTGTGAAACTTAAAAGCCAAAGATTGTGGTTTTATGCAAATATTCTTCCTGCTGTTAGCAAATAGAGGGAAAGTCAGCAAGTCACATAAATAAGAGAGATGGTTCTAAATAGGAGGCTTACTGATATTTCCATACAGTCTTGCCAGTTCTCTAAAGTCAGGTCCAAATGAACATGAGCAGAAGAAACCAAAGTGCATGTCAATCTTGATGTGTCTTTTAGCATTTGCATTGCTGAGACTTTTATTGTTTTCCTCCCTGAATTAATGACAACTTCCTTGTTATTTACACTAACATTCCTTGAAGACTGCTTTTCATACCTGGTATGAAACTTCTAATGGAAATATTCAGGGGCACTTGCTTTATAACGCATGCTATTCTGATTATCAGGCCAGCAGAATTCAGTCTGCTTTCAGAGTTCAGTTTTACATTCCTGACACAGGAAATCTATTTGCCAGTGTTATTGGGTGTTGGGAGGAGACCTGAACATTTATCAAACCACTTTGACCTATTCTTCCTTGTACATGAGAAGGTTGCTCTACTATCAACCCGCTCTTCAGCCGCAGTGCTACTTGTTTACCATTTAGCTTAATCTGTTGGCGTTAATGCTATAGCAGAGGAGTATTGAAGAAAGATGACAAAATGAAGGAGACCCTACTCAAGATATCACTAGCTTGTTTGAAGTCACTGGAGAAAAATCTGTGAGGTTACAGGAGGACCAGAAGGATCTAATGTTGGAATTTATTAGAGAAATAGATTCATTGCTGTCAAATTGCTATAGAAAACCCCTTCTTTCTATTCATTTTTTTCTTCCATGTACAGAAGTGCACCTGGAAAGCAAGAAACAGTCTACTTAGCAAGAAGATAAACAAGACATCTACTCCAGGCATCTCTCAGCTTAGCAGTCAGTCATCTCCCCGTGGTCAAACCCCTGGTGGCAGTGAAACTTCCATTGTACTTAGCTCTGAAGACAATGTCAAGATTAATGTAACTTCATCTGATGTTATGAGTGAGTCAGCACAAGCTAAAGAACAACCACCTCTTTTCACCTGTAAGTGACTTTCCTTGACTAGCAACATTAAATGAATTTGCTTTCAGTGTTATTAGGCAGAACCTATGTCAAAGACACTACTAGATGTGCCAGGGTATTTCTCTTCAGGCATATGAAACTTTGTACAAGGCTGTGCCCTCCCCATTAGCAAATTGGTTTAAAGACAATATAATCCCATGTGAATATTAAGTAAGAATTTTAATTAACATTCAGTTACAGCAGTTGTATAATCACACTGTCATCTGCATCTGTAAGGTCCACCAGGAGGTGAAAACAGTGAAACTGTTCTCTGCCATAACCAACAGATCCACCGAATACATATCTTTCTAACTTAGTGGATTCTGTTTAACTTAGGGGTTTCTTACTCTGTATTCCTCCTGTCATTGATTAACTACCCTTGATAGGCCTGACAGAATAGTCTATCTGTTAGGTCTGCAGTGCGTTTCAGTACAAAGCTAGGTAATCTTGTCTTTTCCCTTTCTTCTGAGTAAAGCTGGACCAGAAAAGCACATTACCGTTTAGTACTGCTAATTATCTTTTAATTGGTATTTATATTATCATTATTAGGATGACATCATGCTCTGCTAGACTCTAAATTACCACTCAGGAAGGAGCTCTTGGAATCATTTGGGATAGTTGTGTGAATGTTCGATAGCTATCAAAAAGGCAAAAAGAACCCTAAGAATGAAGTGGAAGACAAAGTGGAAAGCCTGTTACGCAAAAATACAAATGTTTTGTTTGTGCCTCTTCAGTTCCAGTCCTTCCAATTCAGACAGGCTGATATCAGAAGTAGTAAAGTTTGATTGGAAAAAAGTGGTGAGGTATGTTAGAGATACAGAATAACTTCCATATGAGAACCAATTAAATAGACTAGGGCTCTTCATTATGGGAAAGAACTGAATACAAGGTTATGACAGATTGCTGTAATATCATGAAGTGCATGGAAAAAAGTGATTAGAGAGTGGTTATTCACAGCTTCCTTTGACACCAGTTTTATGGGACACCAAATTAAATTATCTGGCAGAAAATTTAAAGCAATGGGAAGTGTTTTCATGCAATGCATGCTTAAACTTTAGGAACTGATTGCTACAACATATTGCTGGAAGTATATTCAAGTCCAAAACCAATTAAATGAATAAAAGAAAAAACAATTAATTGCTCTTAAGTGTAAAGGAACAGACACATTCTCTGGGTCTGAAAGACATTTATGTTCAGACTGCCAAAAGCTGTGTTGGATATATAGGGAATCTTGTGCTAATATGTACTACCTACACAGCTGCTGCTGTCCATGGCACTCAGCATAGATGAATGGCCTTTCAATGACATGAGTAAGAGTAGTGGAGAATTCAAAGCTATAATTTCAAGCAATTTGTTTACGGGATGTAGGTGAACAATTGGTTTGTGTGTGAGATGAGAGTTGAAAATAATCTTGAGAGCTGTAACAGCTGGAAGCCTCCATTTGCTGTTGAACATAAAGAAATATCTTGCGGTATGTGTGATGTATGGGAAGGATGTTCAGTGTACCCTTTGGAACAACATCTATCACATGATTGCCTGTGACTTCAAGGTACTGGCCCAAGTTACCAGTTTGGTCCTTTCAAGGATTATGTTCCTAGCTCTAAAAAATATGGGAAGTTAGTTTCTGCAGGGCAACTCTGTAGCAAAGATTGCATTCTCTAATGAACTCTGAAGCTGCCAGAATCATATTTAATCCAGGGTTCTGATTATAGGATGCTTCGTGGACAAATCAGAAATGGATTACAAGTACAGCTGCCCTGTAGCATTATACCCCAAATTCACAAAGCTTCATGTAACTCATACAGACANTGTTTTTTTTTTTTTTTTTTTTCAAATGTGGGAAAGAGATTATGTAGTAGGCAGCTGATCAGTACATACAGCTGAATGTGACTCTTACCAAAAGATTTCTTTGAAGGAAAGAATTCATAACTCAGTATAAAGCCTTTTGTAAAACTGTAATTTATAAATGCTGTTGTTTGGGGACAGCTGCTATAGAATATCTGCTTATACAAATTTGATTTTTGAGTGCTGTTGGCTGAGTGAGGACCTGTACTAGTCCAAAGCTTAAATGTTACATCATGGTAAGAAAGGTAAATGTGGAAGCTGCAGTCTTTGCAGCTGTGGTGTAACAACAGGTCACTGCTGAGGTAGTCTCATTTATCACTCAGTCCACATCTAATCAGTCAAAGGTTTTACAAAGTAGATTAGTGTTCTAAGCCCGCTCCCTTTGCCGCATTTAAAAAAAAATCTCTTTTTGTGCAGACAGAGACTATATGATCTAAATGTACTAAATGTAAGCCTAATTTTTTCATAATTATTGTATGATGAAGAACGTGTGTATGCAGATCAGTTCAAATGACATACATTTTCTTCACACTGAGAAGTAAAATGTGAGACCTGTATCTGAAATTAAACACTAACTGGATTTTATCCCCAAAACTTTCCGGCCAGCAGTTTAGCTTTGAATTCTAAGTTAAAAACATACTTTTAAAAGAGGAGGTATAATGAAGATCCTTCGCACAAATATTTATAAAACTTATACCTGAATTTTGGGCTTTTCTTTGGCAGTGATCAATGTCTTTTCAATTGATTTATCTTTGTTAGACCCCTGCAAAACAGGTACATATTAGTATCTTGTTTCACAGATGATTAACTAAGGCATAGAAATCACTGTCAAGTGAAATTACTACATTCTTCTCTGCTCTTTTTCTCATTTCTAATTAATCTGACTAGCTCACAGCTATAGTGGTTAATATTTCAAAAATACTATGAATATGGACAAGCTTGAGTATTTGTTTTCCCAGTTTCTCTAGACACAGAATTGGAAGAGGTTCTAATGCTACAAAACAGAGGGCAGAGAGGTATTGTGCCCTCTGTTTTGTTGATCAGCCAAAAAGAAGAACTATTATCTTTGCAGTATTAGCCCTAGTTTGCTTCCTGTCATCTCCCTTCAAAATCTGCCAATAGGACTCTTTTCAGGACTGTCTTTAGACAGGTCAGCTGATCTTGGAGAAAACATCAAATGCAGCCACTGCTTGGTATAGCCCTCTTCCCCCAAAGCACCATTATCTGCAGAGTAGGTGGGTTTCCAATATCCAGCTGCTCAATCTGCCCAAATGGTAACAATAAATAGAAAGGACTGGGCCCTTCTAAGAAGGGTTCTGATACTGTATGCCAAGAACAGATGAGATTTGTATGCAGATGTAGCTCAGTTTGAGCAGAGGCTCCCTGCCTGTATTGATGCCAGGTTCCAGACTCTGTGGGGTCAGCCTTTGTATTTGAACTGTTCCTCAGCTCTAGAAGGTCCGGTGGCATAGCCAGCACCTTTACAGGCTTACACTTGGAGACTAGTAAGGGTCACAGCAGAGCCGTAATTAGAACCTGTCAGTGCTAGAACTTAGAACCTTGGTGCTCTTGAAATTCACCCGGCCACAGCTAGTAGAGGATATTCATTATACACATGGTTTGTAAAATTTTAGCCCACCAGCTGCTGCCCAGTAACTTGTTCCATCCATGTCTTACATTTATAAATTCACTGTATAATATTCTGTACTTCTAACAAGCAGAAATAGTTTGTGCTGCTATTTAACACAGTCAACATTCAGCAGTCACTTGCTATTACACTGTAGGTGCTTCACAAAAATGTAGGAAAAGGACCTTTTGAATTTGGGGATTACAACTTAAAGGTGTTGGGTGCTCAGTAAAATGTCACTTCTTATCATGTAAGACATATTGAGCACCTCAGAGGATGACTTAGAATTTGACAGCTAATACTATGATTTTTAATAAGAAGTGCAACAGTTGTTTTTTTAACTGCATGAGTGATTAGTGGGAATAACACAGAGAAGATGGCCATCTCGCTGTCTCTCCAGGGGTCTGACATCAAAGCAGGAATGATACAGCAGTGGGAAGGAAAACAAAGATGTCAGTTTGAAGGAAAACAGTGAGTTAAATTGGCTTTCCAGGTATTCAAGGGAGAGGACAACATAAGCATTCACATTATGGTGAAAGGCAGAGAGAGAGAGAGAGTAAAGAGTGTTATTAGTGAGAAAGAGATCTGCTCAATGGAATGGTCGATAATCTGGAAACTATAGCCAATGAAGGGCTACTTGAGGACATGTCTTAAGTTTTAGTGGATGCTGATACAGAGTCACACAGAGGTAATTAGATACCTGTTAAATATATTAACTTCCGTATGACATTTAAAAGAAGAATGGCAAAGTAATACGGTAGACTTAGAAATTCAGAACACTTGACAGTTATGCCAGTAGAATGCTAACAGCACAGGAACTGAAAATAGACTTTCTGCATAGCTTTTTCAAATCTACCTGTTTTTCTAATATGCTCTTTTTATAAGCATCTAATGTAAAAAATACTAGGTATCTTCTACTTGATGTTTTTTTTTCACAGTTGAAAGAACAAAGCTTATGTTTTCAAAAGTGATTAATGAATTGGGTGCATTCATATTTGGGTACCTATCTTGAAACCTCTTTAGAAAGCTGCTTTTTTTTTTTTGAAGAAACTTTAAATTTTAGAAATACTATATATAAGGTTTCTTTAGGCCAGCATATACGGCATCCTCTCTGCAAGGAAGACAGGAATGCACTATTGAGTTGGCATGTTTTTATATTTATTTTTTTTTATCAGCCCTACAGAAAGTCATCCAGATAACACATGAAGAGGTGTCAAAAGATGTCCATAAACAAGAAGCTATGGTTAAGAAGACTGGAGTGCAGCGGTATGCTACCTGAATGACTAGGAGAAATAACTCATTAGGACAGAGCTTATGCTTTTTTTTTTTTATTATTTTATTTTCCCCTGAACAACTGAATTCAGCATTCGGTGAATTCAGATGACATTTTTGGCATGGGTGGCAAAATAGCCCATTTTACAGCTGTACAAGCAGTATGTATTTTCTGGCAAATGCCCCACGAATCTTGCCTTTGCAAACAGAAAAGTCTTCATGCTCCAGCAGCTTTGTAGAAAAAGTGATGTTCTATCTTATTCCCGTAGGATTGTTTCTGTTTCTACCATTGCATTTTTCAGTAGTCTGTCTGTAACTTTTCCAGCTAACCTTATATTAGATGTGTTTCCTCATTACTCAGTTCTGTGGTGGTTTCCACAGCTATAAGATCAACACGACAAACCATTCTTACAATTAGACTTTGCTGAAGCATTTTTTTCCCTTGAGTATTTGTCTGTAATACTAAGAATGTTTTATCAGCACCTGTAGTATTGTTCACGTTCTGGGGAAGGCATACTGTATGCTATTTTAAACCTTGTTGTGTCTTACAGTTTGTTGCCAGTGCCTCAGAAGAATTACGGGGTAAAGGTGCCATTCATTAAGGACAAAGAGAGTATAATATCAAGGAAGCAGAGGCCCGGAAGGCAGGGGTAAGGGTAGAAATCTGTTTTCGAAGCACATTGTGCTGTATAAACTCAGCTCTATATGTGGAAAGCATTTGGCATGCAAATTTCAGAGAGCATCTTATTACATGAGACCAGAGCGGGCCAGTGAAACCTTGCAGCACACTTAATACATTTCAGTGCAATGTGAAGGCATTTTCCCGGAAGGATGTGACTGGAATGAAAGATGGTACAAATCCAAATTTAATATAATTTTACAAATTTTTTGTTCATAAAATTCTTTCATAAATTTGATTAACTAAAAAACCTGTATGTGATATTAAATTTGGATTTGTACTGAAAATAGGGAGATCTCAATTTAATGTGGGCTCACATAGCTGTATGTTCTGAGCAAGACAGGAGCTTATCACAAAATGGTTACCACAAGATGTTAATTGGAGTTTTCTATGTTGTTTCTGTTGCAGCTGTTATGTCAACTCTTTCATTAAAAGCAAATCTAACTTGTGTGCTGATATGAGACAAAAGTTCACAGCAGTACGTGAAGAAGCAGCTCGTTGTTTACACGATACTCTAGAGCGCCTTGAGAGGTAGGAAAAGACTGTTTTCTGTATAATCTTAAAATACTACACGCCTTGCTTCTGACCAGATTTAGGACTTGTCTTCAGGCCTTTTAAAGATGCATTTATATGGATTGACATTAAAATAAGAATATAGGGATGATGATAGAAAGTTTTATGACTGTCTGTGTACAAAATGTATATTGCAGGTTAAGTATTCACAGCACTGTTTTGGGATATTTCTGAATGACTCTTTTGGAAATAATTTTGGTAAAAACATCGGCTATATTTACTTTGGACATCATAGTATTTTCACCCAAAGACAGAATAATAAATTCAGTCACATACAATCTATATTGCTGTCTTGTGTTTTCAGTTCAGGGATCACTGTATTGTTCTTCAGCATTATTTTGACTCTTCTCATAGTAATGGTTGCAATGTCCTCTCTCAAGGCCTTTTCCCTTTTGTCTCATAAGCATCAGACGCAAGATCCTTCTCTACATTGCTGTTCTGAATGGTGTTACAGGCACAGTTTTCTTTCCCCTTCTCACTTCCTCCTTCTTTCCGTTCTCCTGATCCATTTTGTACTTAGATTTTTCTTTTGTCACCAGAGCTTTCCTTATCTGGAGCTGGGTCCTTGCTTTTGTCCCTTAGCAGCTGCCATGACTGCATAAGGGACTAATCATTCCAGCATCCTTCAGTATGGAAGGACAAGTCAGGTGGAAACTTTACTACTTGCAGCTATTTTACCATTCTCCATACAGCCACACAAGTGTATTCTGTTTAGTCAGCATTTAGAGATGAAACCTTACTTTGGCAGGATATAGTATAAGTAATTTATTGGAAAGAAAACCAGATGTTTATTTTTGTTACAACATAGTAATACTTTTTGTAGGAATGCATACCAGCTCAAACTCTGAGTCAGAATTCTAGCTTATGTCACACTATTCCACCTCACTTCTGTTGTGCTTTAAATAGTATTTTACCCTAAATCACTGTACAGTATTCTGTTTGTTTTCAAGCAATGGATACCTGATAGAAAGTGGAGGTAGAATTTCAGTTTAAATGTTTTGATTTTGAAGTTTCTTTCTTACCTACAGCCAAGAGTTTATATAAAATGTAAACACTTTTTAATGTTTGTAGAAATTTAATTTGCACAGAACACTGCAAAACCAGAAATTAAAAACACATTAATGTCCACAGACTGAATATACAATGCGTTCTTCACATTCATCGTTTTCTGCCTTCCTTAGTATCGTCTTAGTTAACTATGCAGAAGTATGGTAGTATTTAAAACACGGCTTTAACTTTTAAGAGTTTTGGGTTTGGTTTTTTTTGTAGGAGGCAGGAAGAGCGATGTAGTCAAAAATACCAGGCTTTGAAACAACTGAAGTATTTCAGAAGAGATATGGAAAGAATAAGACAGCTTGGCGTGAGAGCTGAAAGAGAACATGGTGAAGATGGACTAAACTGGTAAGGAGGCACAGAAACCCTCAGTTCAAATGAGATAGTCAGGGTGCCAGAGTTCTGTCTTTAGTACAAAAAGCTTTTTTCTTTTTTTTCTCCCCGAAGCAAAGTATCACTAGAAACCATTAAATCAGTTGCTGCAAATGCAGTCTTTTCAAACTGGTAGCAACAAAAATACAGATATGATCTCTAGGAGCAGATCTCAGCTGGCTCAGTAAATAGGTTAATTGGAAACAGTAAGAAAGGGGATAATGAAGAGTTCCTTTCCAGTGATGTTAGGCAAAAAGCACTTAGTCCTTCCATTTGCACACCCTCCCCAGCATGAAGCTTTATAGGAGACTTCTTCCACCAGGAAGTGTATAAAACACACCACCCTGAAGATGAGAGATACTGTATAAATGTACCTGCGTTAGATTCACAACTTCTCACTGAACTGAACATTCACACTACTAAAACTGATGGCAAATGAGACTTTGACTCTAGATGGCAAATGAGACTTTGACTCTAGCTGTCCATCCATGTTAAAAAGCAAAGTATTTCCCTGCCAATGTTTGAACTGCACATGGATAATACTGCAACACTTACAAGGGCAAGTAGAGTAATCGCCTAAATGATGTACAGCAACTACTAGTGTTTTATGTTTGAAAGGATATTAGCTGTATCCGGTGATCACTTTCCAGATACACACTAGAAATACCTACCAGAATACCTCAGCAAACTCACAGCATGTTCTCTACTGCCCTGTCCATGAGAACTCCTTCGACATGGGATTACAGAGTATGCAAACTGCATGGATGTTGTTTTTTCAGCCTTTCCTGGTTTGCTCTCCGTGCTAGTAAGCCTTCTGTCCTTCGTAATTTGAGATAAGAAGTCCATTTCTAATCTCAGGTCCAAAATGTAGGTGGCCCAGGACACATCAGGAACACATCAGTCATGCATTAATGAATAAACCTAGTCTTGGCCTATCTAGCAGAATTCTGGTTTTAATTGTCAAGCATATATGCTCCAGCTGTCCCCCAGATTTAAGATCTGGCATGTAAATAAGCCCTGAAACTGAAGTGGATGGGGTTTTGCTTTTATACTTAATAGTTCTGCTAGAAGAAGCCTTAATTTGGACAAAGCTCCATAAGTATAAAGGAGACTATACCAATATGGCTTTTTACTTTTCCCCCTATGCAAGAATAGTACTACAGATCTGCTGTTCTCTCATAGGAAAATCGTGCTTCCACAGTGAGGAGGCTGACTTGCTTTGGCTATGGTAGATGAGTATAGCTTTCTATGCCAGGCCTGTTCCGCAAAGTGCTGTCCATGAAGGTTATGAAGAGTGAAATCTGACGAGGCTGGTCAACCCCCTTGTGGAGACACAAGTCATGACAGAGAAATTGCTTTCACTATACCACTTGTTTCATTTACAACAGGGCTGGTTTTTACCGTACTTTTGCAAACACTGTCTTGCCAGGAAAGCTGAATCACAGCAGGAACACTTTACTAGTATATGCTGTTAGTCTAGTTGTCTTCTCTCTCTCATGAAGTGAGAAAAAACAAAATAATATTAAAAAATGAATAGTGTGATATGAGTATGCTAAACATAGCTTCCTTTCACAAACAGAATATCTTAATGCATGGATGGGTTATAAAAGACCTGTGTGTGACATGATTATGGTAACCTGGGTAATCTAGCCAGTGATAATCAGGAGTTGGCTATACAGCCATATCCATACCAGCAGTGTACTGGTTTAAGGAGGAAATTCCTCACCCCTCTCCTGCTGGCCCAGTAACATGTATCCTAAACTGGAGGGAGGCAGCACTTCCTGCTGATGTGTTGCCATATCCTCAGCCCTTTGCAGTGAAAGCCATAGCACACCCTGGTCATGCACAGTCTAGAAAGGTTTGGAACATCAGACTCCAGGACTGTCAAAGCAGCACTGCAGAACTTATATAGAACATTAAAAGAAAAAGGCAGTATTTTCACAAGAGTTTTATTTTTATTGTAATGTGTAGTTCTCCTTCTGAATCTCTATATGCAGAGTGAAATGGTAAAGACTGCCTGTTACAGTGCACTTAGATCAGTGAGTTTTATGTCAGCACATAGAGAGAGGAGAATGATGATAGCACAGGGAAAAGGGGTAGTAAAGAGAATCAGAAAGTGTCAGATCAGGCACCGATTTCACTGGAAAATCCATAGAGGCAAAATAAATAGAGAAAAGATGAAGATGACGAATCCGTAGTAAAATGGAAACATTTGTTAGGATTTTTATTTCCTTACATACCCAAGTTTGTCATCCAAAATTTAAATAAAAAATGAAGAAGCATCTATTTCAATGCCCTGCAAAGGGAATTGGTGTACAAGTCCAATAAAGTAAAGCTCTTTCACATTATTCACTCAGTTACAGAGTATTGTGTTCCCCATAGAGCCATTTTATCTGTGGAAGTTATAAAGGCAGTGAAGTGGCAGAAATGCCAGGCAAACCTAGAGTTATTAATCAGATATGCATTTGTTCCCATGGCATCTCTTTTATTGCTGTTCTTCTTTTTGCTAAAGGTTTCCTGTATTGCTTTCCAGACTCCCAGAGTCTGTGAGGAGTGATCGTTACGTACAGAAAATCTTAAAGAAACTGGAAAAATATGGCAAGACTCCTGACTTGAAAATTCATCCAGACACCTTTCTTAAGGCTCTGGCTGATCTACAGATGTGGGAGCTGTGTTCTCCAGAAATCGCTGCAGCTGTGGAGGTGAGATAAGTCCAGTTCTTGATTCTCTGTGTGATGAGGGTGGGAAGAGCAGGCACCTATGGGTGAAATTCTTGCAGTGGAAAGTTACTAGATGAAATCATTTAGGATTTCACAAAAAGAAGATGCTACTATTCACCTTTTACAAGGCACTTTGAACTCCTCTGAAAAAAGATGTTATGACAAGCACTGGACTATCAATCAGTATCATCTTAATATTATGTCATTGTTGATTTATTTACTGCCACAGTGAAAGTGACATCTGTCATAAATCGTTAGGATACTTGAAGAGAAACATTAACTTCTTGTGTGCTGAAAAGGCCTGTCATTCCCAGTAGTTATATCCATGGGCTATTCAAGTAATGTATTACATCACTGATCCAGGAACTCTGCAGATGTCTTTGTTATGCTTCAGCAACATTAAAAAAAAAAAAAAAGTCTGCTTGTTGGGCTCAACTCTGTAGTTCTAGACGCAATTGGCAGAAGAGGAAGGATATGAGAAAGCGAAGAGAATACGTTTAGAATGTATACTGCTGTGTAGTCTAACCAGGTAACTAACTTGCAAAAAAAGGCAATGATGCCACCTTGTGGTTTTTGTTCTCATCACAGTTATTTCCCCCAATTACAAGAGCAACAGAAATCTGAGAGGCAGCAGGTTACTGTGCATCTTACGCATATCGAGTGTTATCATACCTTAGAAAGACAAAGATTTAGCACCCAACGTGTCGAGATCAGACTACCTGTATTTTCTTGATGTCTTATAAAAATAGCCATTTTGTCTTGTGCTCTGACTTGCGTAGTTACTAACCAGAGAGGCAGCCTCACATTAATGTTCAACATATAAGCCTCTTTTGCTTGCTGTTTTTAGATCTATTTCTTTGCTGTTTCCATTCTGTTCCCTTTGCATTTTGATCCCTCATATTAGTGCAACAGTAATAGACAAAAACATGTGAGCATAGCTGAATCTCCTATTTATGTATATATTTTTCAAAAATAGCCACAAGGGAAGGAGGACCTTAGTGCTCCTTCTGACTGGAATAGATAAAGGAAACTCGTATTTTAAGAGCAAGAAGAGCATCACTGAATATGACCTGGCTAACACTGACAGAGATTCCAGGTGAAGTTTGTATTTAACTTCAAGTTGCTTTAATGTACTGCAGTGGTAGGTAGAAGACAGCTGCAAGTTTAAAACACAAAAGCTTGACTTGGAAGGATTCAGGATATAAATTGCAATGAAGATTGTAGAGTTTTCCTTTTAATTTGTATTAGAGCATATCCAGCTGTTCTGAAAGTTGCATTAAAATGTTTTGGTGATATAAACCACTATGCTAACTGCAGAAACAATTACATTTGTTCTGTTGTCACAATGGTCATATTTTCCCACGTTATCTTTCTTACACATAAATCGAAAGTTCAGAAAAGAACCTTTTTCTGTTTCAGTTTGTACGTGAAAGTATTGTGCAGATGCCAGAAGAGGATTTCAGCGAGTGGTTTCGGGCAAGAGTATCCCTCTCAGTACATAGTCCTCCACCTTTTATCAAATGGCCAGATGAGATGGTTTTCCAGCTACAGCTGTCTTCAAGCGAAACACTACTGCCTGTTGAGATCTGCCTTCAAGGAACACTAGGGAAGAGGAGTTACCTTCAGGAAGTCCCACTGACCACTCTTTAACACCTGAAATTTGTCCCTCTACAGTGCTCTGCTGGCCACAGTTGGCCATAGAAAATAAAAGCTAAATACTGTTGCTCCTTCCTGTATGATGTCTTGGACTCACTGTCAAATTGCAAACTCATCTAACCATGTAGGATGAAGACTGAGTTTCTAATCACAAGTCAGGTCACTTCTTCAGATGTTCCTCTAACAATACCTACAGTACAACAAGCATCTACTCAGTATGGGTATACTGATTGCCATAAATAAATAGCACTGTCTCTGTTTGGTCTTTATTGTACCTCTCCTTTATAAAAAATATCCCGAGCACAGGGATGAACTTTAAATGTGAGCTTTAAGACAATTCTTTTTTTTGCATTCTTTTTTGAGATTCGGATGCTTTATTTTTGCATTGATACTATTCTGAAGTTATTCTGTGATTATGGATTAATTCTTGCCTTATTAAAATCAATATTGAAAAACCAAGCATCCTTAGATGCATTTCCCAGATTTTAATCTGAAGATATATTTTGCTCAGTTACCTTAGCATATGTTTGCTGTTACTCTGCTGGGTAAAACAGTAGGATGATACCCCTGAACTCACAGACACTGCTAAATTGTTGTGCTCCTATATCTGGCAGTGATAAACTAGCATTTGTACAGGTAGTGAAGCTATATTTTCCTGTGTCCATGCTTTTCTTTCCCTGCGTCTCAAAATCCAGTGGTAAACTTCCCTCCAAAACTCTATAGGACTAATCTGGTGCCCAGTGAAATTGGTGGCATTGCTTCTGCCAGGTGAGCAGGATGAGATCTCGTTCTGACCTGTGAGACCTCAGCTCCACTATTCAATGTATTTTTCCATTTCTTTTAACTTCCTTGCAGCCCTCCATGGGTTTTGAGAAGCCTCAACTCTGCTGTTCTTTTGGGATCACTTCACCATGATCTGAGTCAAGTTTCACTGTCAGTGCTGCTGTGTTACCCTGTGGTAACAGCCGATATTACATGCAAACAAAAAGAAATCTTAATTTACTATCTTGGGAGCCTGATTGAACTGTGGTTACACAAGGTGAAACCTTCGTATTGGTCCTTCCTCACTAATATGGAACTGCAGATAAAAGGTGAGTTTTCCTTACACATAAGAAATGGAAACAAAGGGGCTTGTCCTCAGCCGGAGTATATGAGCAATCCTGCTGAAATCAAAACTTTATACCAGCCGACTATGTGACCTAATGTGTCTGCCTGCATGTAAGATGAGATGATTGTGCCAAGTGTGACTAGCTAATGTCTGAGCAGGTCTTAGAGCTCCCAAAGCAGGATGCCAATGCTGAATGTTAGGGTCTGTAGTGTTTTTTGTGGGATTATGAAGTGTCTTATGTATAATTCTCTTTGACAACGTCTCTTCTCTCTCCTATTGCCACCAGGTAACAAAAGGGACTGCTCCTCTAGAAAGAAAATAGATCATCTTTTCTCCTCCTCTGGCACCAGCCTAATGAAAACTGTTCTGCTTCTTTTATTCTGAGGTGAAGAGCTCCTGTGGAGCAAAATAGCAGCTTCCCTTTTCCTGCTTCCTGACAAAGTTAGTTTCCTCAGGCAAGAGCATCAACCCTACTCAAGTCTTTGTCTGCCAGTATAAAACGATACAAAGAGATTAGACTGAAATGATACAAAGAGATTAGAGGTCCACCCCCAGATAAGAGAAGACATGAGCTCTTTAAACTTTTGGGTTTTTTTCCTGCAGACATCATGGATTCTCCCAAATACTTCCATGAACATCTCACAGTCTTAGACTCACTGCTTCAGTAGACCCTTGCAAGGTAGGTTCAAAGTAACCCATTTAACACATTGGAGATGGATTTACCAAGAGTCCAAGCAATATGCTAAAGGTCAACAGAGTGTGTGTGGTAGAGCTGCTGGATTAGTGTTCTGTCTGCTCATCATTCCTCCCATTCTGTTCTGGTGCTTTACAATTTCAGCTAATGGGCCAGTCATTCACAAATTCTGTTAGCCAAAACAAACCTTGCAAGCTTAGGTTGGTCACTTGCTTCATGCACTGGAGGGATGTTTGGGGGATTCAGACACTGAACTAAGAGAATTTTGATCCTGTTTCCTGCTGCGTGATGTGTTCCCAGTGTCATCTAAACCTCACCCTCCTCAGATTACATCTCTGAAACTGAAATAAGATGATTTTTCCTGGGTCTCACTAGTAGCAGGGCAGAAAGTTATTGTTGCATGAGAATTGCTTGGATATTAGGCTGACAAGTGTTACAGGAAAACTCAACAATTAAAGTAATAAGTAATACTTCTTTCACTATTTATCTTTCCCTTCGACTTCACTATGGTTCTGAAATTGTCATCTCTATTTTCATAGGAAGGATTTCACCATGGTAGAAAAGCCGCCAACCATCCTGTTATATGAACAACAATACTCCCACTGTGTTTTATATTGGACATGAAAAGCAGCATCTTATAAATAGGGTTTATAAAATAAACATCTCTGTCTTTCTTGGAGATAGGCTGTTTTATTGTAAATGTCACAATCATTGTAGGGGGATTCAAAAGTCAGGGTGCGTCTTTCTAACTGGAATTTCAGCTTTGTGTATCACCACTCTATTCTGCTGTCTTGTAACTTAATGGCACCATGTCAGAGAGATGCAACTATATTTGGCCTCACGCATTAATAACAGCAATTCTTTTTGCTAAGTTTTAATAAATATCGCTGTTGTAGCATTGCAGAAGATAACAGCTCAGGGTAACAAACCCCATGATATTTGGGACCAGCTCCTATTAAGATCACTGGAAAGGTTCTCATTGACCCTGTTGAGTACTGATTACTGTAAAAGTGCAAAGGCTGATCTTGTAACCAGTAGCTCAGTGTTTTTTTTCAAGGCAATAACTGAGTGTTTGTAGCCATACTTTTTGCTATGCAGCAAGCATACACAAAGCGAAATAAAAATACAAAATAAAAAGCTGACCAACTACTAAAAGAAAGTGATCAAAGAAGAAAAAAAAAGGGGTGACAGAAGGAATGCAGCTGGGAAGGATTCTCAGATACACCAACCTTAATTTCCTGTCTCTGAGATTTCTTCTCGTATGCCTAAAAGCAGCTTCCAAAGAAGGATGAGTGCTGGACTTGTACCAGGGGCATGAGGTCATTGATCTGGACAAATCTTTCAGCTGTTCAGTGGCAGAGAGGCTTCTTTACAGACCCATTCTTCTTGCTGAAGTCCCCATCCTCCTTCTCGATCTACAGACTTCCAGCTACTTGATTTTTTCTTTCTGGATGCTAAAAGGTTCAGAGATCCCTTCAAGTAGCAGCTTACTGGGAAGCATGTCTGAGTAGTACCTTAGTGATTTAGTACTATTAAGGGCTGGTTTATGGAAAATAATATCAGAGCTGTTTTGAATCATCAGAGTAGAAATAATGATACCAAATGTAGGCCTAGATAGGACTGTTCTTCATCCACTGCCTGGAGCGCAATGAGCGGAAGTAAAGCTTAATCTTTCCCACTTCGGCTGGAACTAAATTGCACCTTTGAAAGTAATAGCAGGCTCTATATCAGGGAAGGTTGCCTTAACCAGCCCACCAGGCTCATCATCTAGAGAAGCTGGAAGAATGTTTTTTGGAAGCAGACATCTTTCCCTCTCCATTTCTGTTATAACCCACATAAGGGTTGGCATGACTTGTTCCATCCCTCTGTTCTTCTGAGTAGGAAGTGTAATTTCCTCCTGTTTTTAAATTTGCAGCCTTGTATTTGGGTGTGTGTTTGTTTTTCTTTAGCAAAACCTTGGCTTCCTTGACTTAACTGGCTACCGGCTGAAAGAAATCAATGTCTAACCTCTTGAAAAGATCATAAACAGCTGATTGCGAGAAGCTGGGAGGACATACTGGGGCCTGAAACACCCTGAAATGGCCCTGTTTCTTGTACTTAATCATCTGTCATTGGCCAGTGTCAAAGATTGGGATGTAGACACATTTTGGTCTACCTGAGGCTTGTGTTTTATGACAAAATTGGAGAGGGAGGGAAAAGTTGAGACTGTTGGGTAATAGCGCAATATACAAGTGTCACTGTAGCATATTTGAAGTTGTATTTGTCTATTCATCAGGGTAACAGGAAGCAGAAAGGAAATTCATTCAGAAGCCCTTTCAACAGTGAGAAGCGAGGAATACTCTTTTGCTGCTATGCCAGAAGGGCAAGGAAACAGCAGCATTCATCCCATTGAACCAGCCACTGAGTTCCATGTTTTGAGGATGCCACCACAGCTGACTGTGACTCTCTTCCTCTTTGTGGTAAGTGGCCATTTCTATACTAAAGTGCAGTCTTAAGAAATAAAAAGTAGATCCTAGATTATTCTGCAGTCGAGAAGGGAAATAAAGGGTGTATTCCACTGGAAGGGAAAGAAATTGCTCTTGCACAAAGCAGAGCAACCTCAAAGCTAACTCTTTCCAATCAGAATATGCCTTCCAAAGGAGCTGGAATGCTATAGCTACACAAATCTCCTGCCGGTTTTAGACTGATTACAGCATCAGCCCCACAATTACGTTATTTTCAATGGTGTCGGTCCTGATTAATACTGTTTTCAAGATTCTGATTTTTCCATTGTTGAACTAGACTTTTGCAGTGCACTTTGGAGGCACAGGATTATACCCTTAAGTAGGGAAAAGCTGAAAAATAAAGCCTTTTCTCTTTGTTGATGTCTTTGTCTTTTTTTTTTTTTTTCCTGGCAAACAGTTGTTTCTTTTCTAAATGATTTATATAGCTTTTTTTATTAGGGTGGCTATATTTTAGTATATTACACTGTAAATTGCACTCAACTGTATGTGATGGATTTGGTCATTGTGCTGTCAATTGTAGTGGATTTTTTAAAAGAACCTATCATGCTTGACAACTGGGGCATCTTAATTTATTTCTACTGCCAGATTACTATAACAGTCTTCAAAACATTGTCTTGCACAGATAGCTTATTAGAACACTTCTCAGAATATTCTAACAAATACTTGCCTTTAAGAGGCTGTTTCCTACCTATGGTTCTTCAAACTGTGTTTACAAAGTAGGGCAGGTTGCAGATAAGGGAAATATGTATGGTCTATAATGAAAATCTTGTACAAAAAGTGTGGAGGGAAGATTATAATGTCCAACTGTTCCCATTTGTTGTAGGAAAAGAGGAAGAACTGTGACCCATATAATCTAAGTGGCTGAGATAAAAATGACAAAGCAAGCTTTTGCTCCTGAAAAAAAAAAGACAGACTTGATTACTTGTAAAAAGAATCCAGGATATAAGCAAGTACTGAATATTATTCAACTTTAAAAAAGCCCTCTCTGAATTCCACAAGAGAATGACCATATTTTCTCTTGCATGAAGTGTAAAAAGAAAATACCGTAATTATTAAACAAAACAATCATTTAGTATGGAAACTGTGTGTGGGATTATCAATGGGCAATCAGACTTCTCAGTCATAGGCAAGGAATACTAGCTGGCTAGTCTTTCTCTACAGTTACAGGCCCCTCTATAGCTAATAGGGACGAGAAGCCCTTCACCCACACAGAAATCCAAAAGTACCTATACCCACACAAGTTAGTGTAGGTACTCCAGATTCTGGTCATTTCTGGAGAAGCAGTTCTCTTGCTGTTAGCTATAGAGGGGACTAAGAGAAACCACCTGGCTAGAGGCACATGGCTAGCTCAGTTTTCTGAGTAGCTGTCCAAGGAGCATTTTTCCTGTGATAGTATTGCATCTGGATTTTTGACAGCCATGGAGCATAGCATGGCAATTCTGTCCCACAGTAGGATATTTGCATATTTATCAGTCTGTTGTGATGGTGTCTACCCAATCAGGAGCTTTATCTGCACTGCGACTTGATTTGACATCACAGGACAAAAGCGAACACTGAGTTTATACATTTGAACAAGGATTTTTTGGAATTGTGATAAATGTAATGTACAAATTAGGAAAAAGAATCATGTCCTGTTATGTCTACATCCAGGTTATTTCCTGGTGGGTGTCATATCCCAGAAACAGTGTCTCAGCTGCTTTTTTCCCATTTTTTCTCCTGATATAGTAGTTAAATGAGTTCTGGGCCATGTTCACCAGTGCGTTCTAGACCACTGCAATTACACTGAAATAAAGCCGGAGTGGCATTGATCAGTCAGATCCAAATTTGATGACTGTTCTAATTATTCTATTTGGGAATCCTTAATGAAAGAAGAGTACATGTGTATATATGTGAGAGGAGGAGAGATGGTTCCTATGGGATGCTACACAATGGCAAAGTGCTAAGTGTATTAATTATTTATAGAACAATTAGTATTCAGCTTATCCCACAAGTTCAGATCTGAGTCCAGATCCCAAGTTTCCTTAATGGGTGCATTTAGCCTTTTGGTTCAAGCCCTACCCTACTTGTAAGTAACATAACTGACCTAGTCCAGCCACAGAACGATACGCATAGCCATGCCTGTGTTTTGCTCTTGTTTGTATTGTGTGAAGCTGGAGCTGATCCAGAGAAGAGAATCTATGAAGAGATTCCAGACTGGCTGTGGGGTGAGTAAGAACTAATTAAATTCACTGTCTGAATCAAATGCCTCAATAGAATATAAAATAATATTAAATAATCCTGAAACACTTTCATAAACATTTGAATTTATGAAAATTATTCTAAAAAAAGCAATATTCAGTTATTTGCTAGTATAAATTAGTTTCCAATTTCTTTGATAATACAAATACCACTCAAGTTGGCAAAATCGTTCAAATTCTTAAACTAACGGGTCTGTTATAAATGTTTTCAAGGACTCCTAGAAAATAAATGTTCATTAATATCTCTAAAGGATGAATTTACAGCACTGCATTGCTCGGCCACATCTGAAATGAATTCTCATAGCAGGAAGTCTGAAAAATTAGGTGCCCAATTGAAAAGAAAGATATAATCGAGGTGTCTGCTATTTAAACCCCTTATTGGTACCTATTCCTAGAAGAAAACAGGTAAAAATAGATTTAACATATTGTAGGCTACCCACACACAGTGACAGAGAAATAAATGTTTTATTTATGATATATTTTAAATAAATGCTATATCAACATATTTTAAATTAGATTACAGAAATGATACTGTCCACCAGAAACCAGCACTGAAACCTCAGGGTGTGATACCGTTCTTAGCAGATGAAGGTCTAAATTTGAAAAACACTACACTTCTCAGTTGTAGAAAAGTTTCAAAACATAATCAGTCTATTTTAACATATTCCAAATACATTCAGCTAAACTGCTAATGTTTCTGCAAAACATGAGCAGAGCACAATCAAACCTACATAAGTATATCTAGAAGTTTTAGTAACTACTAACTCTGAGCGGCAAATCCAAACGTGAGTTCAGTCAGGCAATAAGTACATGCTAAGGTCTATGGGATTTTTTCAGGAAAAAGTCTCTCTTTTGTCAATGTGTAAGAAGAGGGCAGGGTGATAGTCAGACTCAAAGCAACTCAGCACCAGCAATTAATTTAATGCCAGCAGAGTGTGTGCACCACCGGGTACATCCCTGAGTATTATCTCTCTTTGGTCAAAAAGCATAGCCCAGTTCCTGATCAGTCAAACTTAACAGCGCAACAATGCTTTTTGGTCTTTGCCTAGCTGTCAAGTAGCGGGTATGCTGGCTGCACCCAGTCATCCTGTATCCCAGACAGGCCCATAGTAACCAGGGACAAGCCTACCTGAGGAAGAGCCACCTGGCCCAAGAAGAAAGGTAGTAAGGACACGTAGGACATGTATGCTAGGCTCCTTTGTTAGAGGAGAGGTTTGAATGTTCTTTCTGCAAGGGCTTTTAGTCTCTGCAACTGCTTCTATTCGGCACAGCCTAAATTTACTAGCTTTTCAGGCACGCTACAGAACGCAGCAGCTAAGAACGCTTCTTAGCATGGTAATGGACTCAAAAGGTGCTTTAGAAGTAACTTATAAGCAAAATTTCTGCCTGGGATTCATCTTCCCTAACTTAATCCTAAGGCATGCAAGTGTTCTTCTCCATGTGGATTGTAAAGGAAACTTGATTTAGCTGAGCTGTGATGCTCTGTTTTCAGATAGTTAAAGTGAGGTAAGATAAATCCTGCCATTTCAGTGCTACGAAAGGACTGCTACAACAGACTGTCTTGTCAGTCACAAGGAGAAAAACTTCCAAGAACATGAACTCATTTGCAGGGAAATGGAACGCCGAGATAAAACAAGGGCTTCTTACCGCACAGCACAGGTCACCCACAGCACTCAACAGATGCCTATTGATGTCTGAGCTGGCGTAATATCCTTTAATGTTGATATGTGACTAAATCAGACGGGTCAGAAGCCAGGAGATAGAATGGAGAAGCGTAGATCATGAAAAACATATAAAGACATCTTCACATGTGTTCAAGCACTAGCAGGTTTGCACAGTCAACTTATTTATTGGCTGCAAATTATGATAGTACTTCAGAAGGTTATCAGCAAATGAAAAACAATCTCAGACTGTGAAGGAAACTTTTGGTTTTTTTATCTGAACATTTCCCTGTTCACATATTTATTTATCATGAATAATTTACCAAAGTTAACAGCTCTTCACGGACCTTTGATGTTTGCAAAGCCACAGCCCACAGTTACAGTCCAAAATGAAAAACAAGAGTATACAGCTGCAAGGGTAAAATTTTAAGTTGTATTTAAACTAAGAAAGGCAGTTCTCTCACAGTACCTATTACAGCATCAGCATACACTAATCGCGGTAGTAGAATAATACATCAGCCCCACAGACACTGCTGACTCAGTACTATCCACAGAAATACGATAGCAAAAAGAATTCTGATCCACCACTTTTAAGGAAAGGAGCATGCATCCTTCCAGCCATTAAACTTTCTGCTATTTAATATGCCACATATTAAACTCTGTCCTCTTCAAAAGCAGGAAAAAAGAGACATGCCCCTGTTGTACCCTGACTGGTTATATACTAGAAGAAATGATGACAGTGATATGAACAGATGTAGGGAAAGGTCTAAATGAATTCTTGAAGTGCAGTGTGATGCAAATGTAGTTGAGTTGCAGATGAGTTGGCACAAAAAAAAAAGCCGACAGGAATTTAGCCTTTGATTCCTGAATGTTCTCATTTATTTATGGCAGAGAGTTAAAGGGCAGATAGACCTCTTGATTCAACATTTGTGCCATGCACAGATACTGAATCTTATCTGTTTCTTACGGAAAAGAAAGAATTTTCAGACAAGTTATCTCTGTTGTCTTTGAGTCCACCCACTTCTGTGCCTTCCATGAGAAATCACCATCAAAATTAGTCTTGCAACCCCTTGACTACAGTATTCAGGTAAATAATACAGCAGCTCCCTGTTTTAGAAGTATAACTGTGTGAACATTTAACATGTATGAAAAACAGTAAACTGGTACCTGTCTGATTCAACCTCATAAATTAGCACTTTTGCTAGGCTCTCACTAAATCCACTGGAATTTAAGGGCCCTCAAGTAAGCTTAGTTTCTGTCTCCTGGGTGAGCAGTTTTTAGTCATTATCAAGCACTGCTTGAATGGAATTCATGAACGTTCTGTGATACTGTTGACAGAGAAACTTACTTCAGAGCTAGGAACAACTGCCTTTATGATAGCTTGTTACAACAATTTCCTTTCCATAATGTTGACAGAGTTTGATCCAAATATTCATTTTGAATCACTATGTGATAGGTAGCAATAAGCAGCCTCCCAAATCTCTCCCTTCTCATTTCTTTTCATGCTTAAGTAAGTTTAGTGCTTTCAACGTGCCTGTACAAATTGCTTCTGTCTACAAGCTCCACTATACAAACAACATACAAACCCAAGCAGCAGCTAGGAGACACCAAAACATCTAAACCCAAAAGAATAATGGCTACTTCCCAAAGCCTGCCAGTAAACCTTCATGTTTACAGCTGTGTTGGGGCCAGCACAATGAGTTACAATAGATTTCTTCCTCTTTGCACTTCTTGAAACTGTTACAGTCCTGCGTTCCCTAGTACTGCTTAGTCATGTGCTGTACCTGTTTCAGTCATTAACATAACCTCCATTTTTATCCAAATTTTCTGTTGTTAACAGTAGTATATTCACTGCCATCACACTGAAGCTATTTCTTTATTCCTTATTCTGAGTTACTTTATTCCTTTTTCTGAGTCCAGGATGAAATATCACAGTCATGTAAACATTCTGTGTTTGTAATAAGAAGTTTCCTAGGAGCCATTCTTCTCTTTTATCTCCCCCCATTCAGGATCCTCTGTAACTTCTGTTCAACTCTAACTGCAATATAGAACCAAAAATATGGCTTCTGTCTTAACGATAAGCACCAGGCACAGCGTTCTGGTCCAAAACTTGAAAACCCCAAACTGTGGAGGTATTTGGGTTTAAGGCCTAAAAAAAAAAAAAAATAATGTTTTCTGCAGCTGAAGTTCAAGCAGAAGTAAAAAAGATAGTTCACCTCAGTTCACTATAAATAGAGGCTTCTAAGCAAAGACCTATCAGTGCAAAGCAAATTTGGACACTGAAATGTACAAAATGTACAGAAGAAAGGACTGATTTTAGCAGTAAGCCTGCAAAGAGGAAAAGCTGGAGACACTGGTTCATTTGGCGTTGCTGACTGGGAACAGACAGGGAGTCATTTCCCTCCAATAGCTGCTTGGGTGACACAGGTTTCTTTATAACTTATTAGCAGCAAGAACCAATAACTCAGTTCTGTCTTTGTTCTTTCATAGCTACTGTCTCTGAGTTTGTGAAGTGTTGCTAAATGGACTGACAATCATGAGAATGAACAGCAAGCAGAGAACAGAACATCTGTGGGAACAGATGTTCCCACATACTTGTCAAGACCAGAATGACCAGATACAGAATTGTCCTTAAAAATAAAAGGGTGGATTAGTTTTCGTCTGCTTCCCTGTAGAAGAATACTTACGTACAAGCAGCTATTAAAGCAAGCTGAAATACTACTCTTTGGAATATGGGAGGCCTCTATCCAATCTCACGTGTCACGTCTCCAGGCGATCCCCCCTTTTGGGGAAGAGGGAGAGTCAGAGCATTGAGCTATGTGACAGAAGTACCAGCCCTGCTGTGTATACATAGCTTCAATCCCTGGGGGCTTGCTTGCTCCATTTGTGAAACAGGGATGGTTTTTACAATCACGAGATATCGTGATGAAGTATATGAAGAATTTTAAATTACTGTGCAATGGATACAGTATGAGAACTTTAGACATTGAATTACTTAATTTCCAGTTTATGGTTTTCTCTTCCCTTGGGTACCCAGGTTTACTGTTCTCTCAGGAAGGATAAAGTATGGCTAAATGTTGGAAGGCACTTGAGAGAATTTTTTCTTCATATAAGTAGAACTCAGCTTGGAACCTTATGTGGCCATTGACTATTACTGTGGCCTCCTTCCCTGAAAGTGCTCTTTGAGTCTGGGTGAAGAAAGGTTCCTGCAAACATCTTGTCTGCTGTATTCGGAAAGGCTTGAGTCCATGATCTAGCCAGAGAACAACAGTTCTTTGGAAAAGCATAAAAGTGTTGCTCACAGTTCTCCTTTATTATTTCTATAGTCTTTTTTTCTGCTTAATAACCCAGAAGAGTTGGGAACAGAGGCAATAATAGGCAGCTGTGCAACCATGCTGAGAAATAATAGATAGTTTGTTTTAGAAAGACGCTGTTTGCATTACTGTCAAGTTATTATGCCTGTGTTGGGCACACTGCACTCTTAAAAAATTTTCAGTTACTCTCTTTTTTCCTAAAAGTAGTTGGAAAAGACCAATGTGCTCATTTTTGCCATAGGAGAGCAGAGTGTAATCTGAAATTAGGTTTGTTGAATGTCACCTGCTCTGCTGCATAGGGATTGACTGTGCCAATCAAACAGTCCCACGTAAGGCCAGTTTGTTGACGTGTTGCCACATTATTCCAGCAGACGCTGTGATCTGGAAATGTCTCCCTCACCTTACACTGAGCTAGGGAAGCCTAGACCATCTGACCAGTCTCTCTGGCCAGTACGAGGTCCTACCAGCTCCTTCTGGTGTGACTCTACACTTGAGAAGAGTTCATAGTGCTCAGGGTTTGCAGAGACTCTACTCTCTTAATGCTGTGGAGAACCAATAAGGAAGCTGCTTGTATCATGTTGTCTGGACGTACGTGTTAGTCCTGAACAACCTCTGAGCGTTAAACTCATTTTTGATCTTTATGCAGACTTTGACTTGTGTGTGCAGACGCTGGAACTTCTTTCCAGAACCACTGCAAGCTGTGAACATGCCTTTGAGGAGAGTCCTACTAGCCAGCAATACAGCAAAGTGTGGTGGAGAGACCATATTCTGCCTTACAACAAATCCTGCTGTCAAGCTATAGCACCCTCTGAAATCAGGGTAAGACCACCTTTAAAAAAAAAAATAATCCTGAAACGGTCCTGTCTCTAGCCTATCTGCTTTGCCCATTATGATAAGCAATTTATCCAGCATCTTGCCTTACTCATATCACTGGGAAAATCTCTGCTCTGTACAGAGTGATCAGTTTCTTTTTCAAGACTCAGCTTGAAGTGCAAGGCTGTAAGCAAGAATATTGGGTACCCTGACTCATTCTCTTGGAGGGCTATTTTTATGATTGTTCTCCATGGAACTACATCTTAAAACTCTCAGTTAATGGCCTTAAATAACTTTCGTAGCTTTCTGCTGAGCCATCTCAGTGCAGTGGTTCTTCCCTCTGAGGTAAGAACCTTGCCCAGGTTCTCGGGAATATAACTACCCTCCATCACTGCAGTCTGTGAAACCAAACTGTTGGCTGAATACCTGCTTCTTTTTCTTTACCTCAGGAAGTGGCTACAAGTCAGTGCTATTTAAAATTTAATTAGTCTTGTCCTAACAGGATATACTTCTTGGATTTTAACCCATCTTCTACATAAAACAAACCACTAAATTCAGCTACAATAACTGCCTCATGACAGAACCTTTGTCTCAAGAACCTCTTAATGAGCTCTCATTATCACAAATTGCCCCTGAATATCTATAATATCTCTTGTAGCTCAACACATCTCACCACTTCCTGTCTCTTGCTTTCTTTACAATCCATTAGCATCCCTTAGCAGCCTCATTTGAACAATTAACTTTACTGTTTCTAGAAACACATAAGGAACCCCAGGTTCTACTATTAGGTCTGTGTCTTTGAGACACCTGGGAAGGGATTCATGTGGTCCAACTTAACCAAGCCCAGGTTCCTCCTACAGTTCATGGTCATCAGAGAAAAATTTAGTGCAGGTTGTTGGCCTCGTGTGACTTGGTAACTCCACCAGTCTCTGAATCACCCTCTTGGAGGTCCCCCATAAAGGCACTTAAACTAAAAGGCTGACATTAGACAGTGAGAATCTGCGTCCTCAGTTTCAAGTCTTCCTAGTTAATCTCTGCACACAGCTTTGCCTTCTGCATAGACTTGATGTGCCAGCAGCTTTTTGTTGTGCTTGTTTATGTTCAACATTAATGGCTCAATGTGAGCTGGATGTTCTCATTCACATCCTGATAATAGGTTCTTATTTACCTGTCTGTGTTTCAGCTACAAGCAGACAAACTCAAATTCATTAAGCCATTACAATGTTTCCCTGAAAGTGTTCTCATGGATTAAACGCTTGAGTGGCCTTGGAAGAGGGTGCATCCATGGTCTCCATCCCTACTGAAACCAATCCTACAAGTAATAGTGTGGTGTGATGCGAACTGTGTTTACTGAGCTTGTCTGGTGACTGCGCTTAAAGTCCCCCGAGAACAAACATATCAGAGATTTTACAGCTACAAAAAGCTTATGCCTGAACGCTAATGGGTACGTTGGCAAGCAGATGTAACTTCGGTATTTCTTACTCTTTCCTAAAGAATCCTCTTTTGACATTTTGATGGATCAGCAGATTCTCATTCCACATTATGTTCTAGGTGTGCAGCTGAGAGATGATTAATGTCTATGAAAGTAAAAATACTGTACCTATATTTCTTATGTCTTTACTGTGTTGGCT
Source organism: Ibidorhyncha struthersii (assembly GCA_013398815.1). Taxonomy (NCBI): domain Eukaryota; kingdom Metazoa; phylum Chordata; class Aves; order Charadriiformes; family Charadriidae; genus Ibidorhyncha; species Ibidorhyncha struthersii. The sequence goes on along the minus strand of VZSZ01006035.1, from coordinate 742,348 downwards.
GCATTTTATCTTGTAGGGTGACATCCAGAAACAGGAAACTGTGGCTCCATTCAAGTCAATTGCAAAACTCCCAGTGACAAAAGTAGCTCATTCATAAAGTTCTGAACACACCTCACTGTTTTCTGTAACTTTAATTAATGAAATGGTCTCAGGAGGAGCAAGACAGAGCAAAATCTCAACTCCAGCCTTCATCTGATCAGAAGTCTCTTCATTTTGCTGAAGCTCCATGCAGGTAAAAAGTTCTTTTTCTTACATCAATGGCAGAAACAGAGCCCGTTCCTTTCTGGGTGCGGGCTATCATACTTTTCCTCACCAACTCCAAAACTATGATGGAAGCAAATCTTTATTTACTTGTTTTGTGGTTTGTCTGGGGTTTCCCCCCCACCCCATATGGCAGGTTTTTGAAATAATAGAGATTCATTTCCTTGCTCCCCCTCCTCCGTCCCCCAAAGTGGATTTTGCCTTACAGGTGTTATGTTCGGTACGGACTGAATTGTTTGCTAAAAATTGGCCAAAATACTCTGGGCTTGAGCCACCAAAATGCTTTAAGATGGTTATTTTCTGCTAATCTTTCATGGTTTTGCTAAGTTTAGCAAGTCACTGGGGTTAGGAGATTGACAAATTCAGCCCAGATCAAAGGAAATGCCTTTGCAGACTTTGTGCCACTTGCTGATGGAGCTCACTGACACTAGAAAGGAGAATCTAAGAGCGCAGAGAAGTTCTCCGCGGGAGTAATACAAACTTCGTTAATGTCGTTTAACTGTAAACAGTTAAAGTTTCGGAAGGACCGGAACGGCCGAGTGCCGGGGGGCTCCGGACCCCTCTGTGCCAGCGGTGGGGGCGGCTCCCAGGGGCGGGGCGGGGTAGCCCGGGGACCCCTCGCCCGTCTCCGGCCAGCCGCAGCCGGGACACGGGGCTGGAAACCCTCGACGGCTTTTGTTTGGTTTTCTTTATTTTCCCATGTACTGCGGGGTTAAAAGATTTCGCGCAAGAGGAGCAGCCTGTGGGCAGCCCCCGCCCCGCAGCGCTGCCGGTCCCGGTCCCGGGGAGGCGCCGCTCCTCGCCGTGCCGTGCAGCGGCGGGCGGCTCCCTTGGCTCGGCGCCGCGGCGGGGTCACGCCTGTCCGGTGCGCGGCGCTGGGCTTTCTGAGCCGCCCGCCCTCCGCGCCGCAGCCCCATGTCCGCGCTCCCCGCCGGTGCCGACATCAAGAGGGCTCTGGAGAACAGCCCCGAGACCAACATCGAGGATGAGCTGCCCGACGGGCCGCCGCAGCCGCGGCCCAAGAACTACCTGCTCCTCAGCATCCTCGCTTGCTTCTGTCCCGCCTATCCCGTCAACATTGTCGCCTTTGTCTTCGCAGTCATGGTGAGTAGCACCCCACCGCGTCCCCAAGCGACCTTCGGCTTGGGGCTGGGTGTTTGGCGGGGCGACCTCTGGCTCTCTGTGCTGGCCCGGCCCTAGCCGCGGTGCTCCCACCTGGGACCTGCAGGACGAAAACGGGGCTGGAGGAGCCGTCAGGGTACTAGGCATCACACCACCTTTGTAACCGCTTGCCTCTGGTGTGTGTGGACAAAGTTAGGTGAGGCAACAAGCCTGAGAGCGTCAGCAGCTCAGTTGGGGTGTCCGCTTAGCTATCCTAGCAGCAGATACAAAATGTGGAGTGAAAGGCAGTTCAAATCAAGTTTGCGATATCAGGCTATATAAGGGAGGGAGGGAGGTTTATTGCAATTAATGGGATTTGTTACATCAAGTAACTTGCACGCTGAATTGGACATAATATCTCTGTGTGAAAGTGGCAACTGGGGAGCAGAAATCAGATTTGCAGAGGAACAGATGTGGTATCTACTTCACTTAATCAAATATGATAGAAGTGTCTTTTTTTTCCAGTAAACGGATTCTTTAGCCTGATACTAACTATTTGCTACAGTAATACATGCAACAATGAAGATTGTAGGTTGTTGGCAAAAACCCTTATAAAACTGAGTATCAAGTACACTGAGAGAACAGCCTTGTTCCTACAAGCCATAAATGGTTTGCATAGTCCTTAATAATCCAGCAATCTCATTAATTTCAAAGGGATTGTTAGAACAGAATCTTCTTTGAGTTTAAAGTCGCAGAGTCAGATCCAGACTTTTCTAATAGGATACACAATCAGTGTAATCTGTAATACTGCAGTGTATTTCTGCTGTTTAGGACCTGAAAAGGATTTATAACACGTTGTGTATTTTCATCCTTTTCTCTGATAGCCAGGCTGAAAAGGTAAGTAAAAATATAGTTGTTTCTTTGTGCAATTAAGTATAAGAATAATTACCTATATCTAAAATGTACTAAAGCACTCTCTTTTAAAACTAGTAAGACTGATCAGAAATCACACCTAAATACTGGGATATGTGCTTAAGCATGATAATTACTTAAAGGAGCTATTCCAAAGCCGTCTTCACAACCTCTTTTGTCTAGATAAGTATTAGCTGTCTCCCCCCCCGTGTGTTTATTTTCTTTGTTGTAAACTTAACTATACAACATGCTCTTTTCCTTGATTTGAGAAGATTTGGTACCCAGCATCCTTTCTGTCTGTGGACACCTAGGGCCCTATATAAAGTAATGAGAGCTGATGATCTGGGGCTGTGAGCATCTGTTCACTGTGACAGTACCTTCACCAAAGCACTAGGGCTGCACAGAAGTTAACTGTCAAGGACAGAATTTGGCCTCTAAAGATTTTTGCACCCCATATGGAGAAATCTCCACCCACGTCCTAGTTGAAGTTCATGCAGGCTTTTGGAGTCAGCCTTAAGTAACTGTCACCAGGGGATATGTAGAAACCAGGGTGGGAAGAGCACTTCCTGAATGCTAAACAGTCTGTGCAGGTCTCGGCTGCCCACTCTGTTAAAGGGGGGAAACAAAAGCCAAACCAATAATCTCTAGTGTATGTGAATGCCTTCTGTTTCAACATCATTCTTACCTAAAACCTCTTTTTTCCCCTGAAAATGACATGTCCATCTTCTTTGCAACAGCCCGATTCCTGTGCCTTTTAGAGCTGCAACCTGTAACTGCTCCATTAACCTCAACTCCAGGTTCTGTGTTTTAACCTATACTGGTTTTGTTTCTGCTTCTGCTGGGGTCTACATCCTCCCTCTCTTTCTCAGCTTGTTTCCTAGAGTTGACAAGGGTTAACACTGAGATACGAGTGGATTATTTTCTTTTCTTACAGAAGGTACCTTTATAATCTGCAGAGCTTGCTTGAGATTTTGTGTCAGAAGAGAGAAGGACTCATGAAAGTGGAGTTCTTTATAAATTTCCACTTCTTAGAATGGGCCTGGAAGGAAAAGTCCTGTTGGCTTCTAGAGGGGCATGGTTCAGCACCCTGTTTGCCTGTGTCATGTCCTCCTTAAGTGCTCTCAATTCAGACAGTGTTTTCACTCTAAAAGTACAGTCCGGGTTCTAACACACCCCCGAACTAGATGACAGGTTTGTCTTCAGTCTCTTCTGCTGCCCCATTTACAACTTCAGCACTGGTTTCCTCACTTCTTTCTCACCTTTGGGGGCACAAACCTTACCATTTCAGATTTTTACCTCCTTCACTACATTTTTAGAATCAGCCTCTCCCAAGTTCTCCCTATTGTGATAAGAACCTTTTCACGTTCCTTACCTCCTTTGTGAAAGAAATCTCTTTCTCATGACAGCGGTAAGAGAAACCTAGTAGAATGGACACTTGATGTTGATATATTGGCATTACAAGAGCAGCCTGTTCAAACTAGTTGCTGGTCACTTGCAGGTGTGAGGGTTGCTTGGCAGTTTTAGCAAATGGAGATCCATTTTCCCCAGGCTCCTGGCCAGGTCTCCTGGCTGTAGGATTACCGTTCTCCTTAGTACTCTTCTGCAGTTCCAGCCAGGTCCTGTCAGTTCTCCTGCTTCCTGTTGCTTCCAACAGCTATATTGTGTTGCTGTAGATTAGTTGTCTTCTCTCACTTTCCTTATTCTTTCTCATGTAGGTGAGACTACAGGCATCAGGGCAGGAGTGTGGGGTGCAGGTACCAAGTCAGGAGGCTCGTGTGACAGAAGAGACTTCTGGTGCGAGGCTGTGACTAAGCAGTGTGTCAGTGAGCTCTTTGTCTCCATATCTGCAGTTGCATCTTTTCCCCTTCCCTATTGTGAACCCAGAGAACGCTTAGTTGGCAGTGAACTAGCAGTTGTATCTGAGAACTGGCTCTAGTGGACTGGCTGTATCTGACTCATGGAATCAGAGGTGGAGGGAGGCTGTGGGACAACTATGGAAAATGAATCAGGTATTTCTAATACTAGCACTGAGATCTGATAGTTGAACAAACTTTGTTGGCCTTTCTCAGTACAGCATCTTCAGTTGTCTGTTTCAAAGACCTGTATATCAGACTAGTCGTCTAATTCTGTAGGGCCTTAGATTTGTAACAATTTCAAAACAGTCTCTCAAAAGCTATTTCTCCCTCATTGTTTGCTTCTAACTCCCTCTTTATGTTGACACATTTCTCTTTAATCATTTGCATGTTTCAAACAACATATGTGGTCAAGCTGTGACAATCTTGGCTCATCTGCCTCTGATAGTAACAAGTTCTTTGACTGCATTTGTTACCGTTGGATTCAAATGCTCTGACTGTATATTAGTTTCCCTAAGCAGAGACAATGAGCAAGATGGTGGTAGAAGTCATAGGACAGCAAAAGATGGAACTTACTTTCTGAGGGGGTTACCTCTTCTAATTGCAATCCTAACGAGCCATGTACAGTGTGTTGGCTTTGGTCGGGACAGTGACTAGCATAGTGACGACTGTTCCTGTACAGCTGTACTCTTCTTTAGTTAGAAAGTTTATTTGGAAAGTTTATTATTTATACAGCTCTTTAAGTAGCTTGTAGGTACCTGGACATCCAATGCCATATGGGGCAGCCTGTGCTTACTTTAGGAATATTAAACAAGGCTCAGCGGCTGTTCTTAAGCATTTTTGCATGGCCTTTATCTTTGCAAAATGGTAAGCTTTTCCTCTGCAACAACACTTTCAACCTGTCCCCAGAGACACAGAAGTCCAGCATTTGTTTGCATGCTGCTGTGCAGCCTGCAGAGCAAACTCCCTTTTCATTGTGTCCTGCTTCATTTGCCAAAAAAACAGAGATCAAGCCTGGTTCTGAATTGCTGCACGAGTCCCCCGTCTTCTTTCTCCTTCCCTGTAAGTTGTTCACAGTGAGGAGTCAAACTGAGCCAGCATGTGTCATTCTTCCTTTGGTCTGAACTAGTGTCTCATTTCCAGGCACAGCCAAATAAGGTTTGTTACAGCCTGGCTCATGGAAAGCATAGGAAATGTCAATCAGAGAACTTTAATCTTGTCTGCCCAGATTTTTAAGAGATGTAGAGGAGGATTTCTATGTAATCATTCTAAGATTTCTGAAGTAATTCAGTATTCTTTCTGCTTTTGCTATAAACGGTGCTCTGGGAATGTGGAACAGAAAATGCACATTAAAGGGATTAATAGTTTGCAGCTAATTCAGCAGGTTTCTGTTTGTATGAGGTTAAGTTGCTTCATTGTTGAACTGAGAATATCTTTTGTAAATAGATGTGTGTGAACCTGGTGAAGTCACTGAGATTGCTCAAGTAAATAAGCAGCTGTGGAACTGTGGCTTTAATTTAGTTTATGACTTCATAGTGAGCGAGGTAGCAGAAACCTGAGAAATCATATGGTATTAGTTTGAAAATGGCTGAAATTTGTTTAACGAGTTGGACAGACCAAATGTCACACACAGATGCTGTATTCTGCATATATTGCCTAGCCCTTGGAAATAAACAGGTGTAACATTTAAGGCTTAAGTTTATGTTGTCTATGTCTAACGTTAAAAACTGGACGCTTGATCCAAGGGCCCTTTGAAGCAGACAGAAGTAAATGAATTTCAAAGAGCTTTGCATCAGTCCCCAACCACTTCCTCAAACCGCTTATTTTTTTCTTGAATGCTGTCTAAGTTATGCCATTTAATTTAAACCTCTTAATAAAGAAACTTTTGTCTCCTTCCTGTCTCTCCTAAATCCTCTTCTTTATCATTAATGCTGTTTTCCTCCTCTTCATCGTGGATTTGTATTAAAATGACATTATTTATTAAAGTGCACAGGGTGAATTATTTATACGGTACCTGCAGAAATCACATGGACGTTCTCCAGACTTCCTAAATACATTAGCAAAATTGCACAGAACTGCAAGCTGGTGCTGCCATGTCTTGCTTACAAGTCTGTCTCAGTCTTGAGCCCACATGTATGGGGAACTGAGTTTAGAGTGTTTGCAGGACCATTCTTTAGACATCGTGCGAAGTGAGTCCTTTGGTGGTGGGGAGAACAGTCAGGGCTGGGGTGTCAGTGATGCTTGTCCGTGTTTCTCCCTGTAGCCGCAGTCACGTTCATAGTTGACAGAGGCAGGAGGAGAAGTCAGCCTGCTTAAGACCAAGCTAAGCCGTGTTTCTTCTGGTACTCCTTTTATTGACCTTCCTAAATGTATTTTGAGAAAACCTAAGAAAGGTCGTCATCTTCTGGAGACAGGACTCCTGAAAACAATGGAGTAACTTAGGTGAGAGGAGCTGTGCCAGCCACCCTTAGTAACAAGAGGCCGCACTGGTGGAGAATCAGAGGTGACATCATCCTATTTGACTATGTGTTTGTGTCCGTCTCATTTCCATCTTTTCCCTCTTTCCCCACTATATCCTCCAAGTCCGCTAGCCAACCTCAACAAAATTTGACAGCAGAACAGAGGTATTAGCAATATTCTTTAGGGAAATAAAATAGAAAAATGTTTAGGCATGTAGGCTTCCAGGAAGAGAAGAAATGTATCAGTGCTCTCTTTAAGGGCAAGAGTGCATCAACAGCTCAGTCTTTCTTAGACACCAGAGAATAAGTACCTGCACTTATCCTTGAGATGCAATTCTAGGAATATAGGCTTCACTGCTTTGGGACTGTCTTGGCACAAGTGATCTTACTGCAGCACTAACACCACGGATGCATCTAGCCCATTAACTTCTGTGTGCTCTCTAATCGACAGAACATACACAGATAATGTCCCTAATTATTTTTCTGCTTGGGAAAAAAGGCTCTACAACAATGCTTGGTATCCTCTGAAGTTCATTCTTTTCTTGCTCGCCACAGTCTCAGATCTTTACTCTGTTGAATTAGCTGTTGTTCTGTCTTGCTACAAAAAGTGATTCATAATTAAATCACTTTTCGTAATAGCACTTGATGTTACCTCATGCAGTTGTTTTCTAAAGACAACCTGAATTTTAGTCCACAGAACAGTTCATTTTATCAGGTCCCCATATTTCTCTCCCCACACCTTCCATTTCTGGGATATTTCCTGGTTTGGGCTGGAAGGGACCTTAAAGATAATCATGTTCCACCCCCCCGGCCATGGGCAGGGATACCTCCCGCTAGCTAGACCAGGTTGCTCAAAGCCCCGTCCAACCTGGCTTTGAGCACATCCAGGGTTGGGGCAGCTACAACTTCCCTGGGCAACCTGTGCCAGTGCCTTACCACTCTGAGTAGAATTTCTTCCTAATATTTAATCTATATCTACCTTCTTTCCGTTTAAAACGGGTACCCCTCGTCCTATCACTACACTCCCTGATAAAGAGTCCTTCCCCATCTTTGCTGTAGGCCTTTAAGGTCACTAGATGGGTGGATGAGGGGAGGGCAGTGGATGTTGTCTACCTTGACTTTGGCAAGGCTTTCGACACTGTCTCCCACATCATCCTCACTGGCAAGCTTAGGAAGTGTGGGATAGATGGATGGACAGTGGGGTGGATTGAGAACTGGCTAGCAGATAGAGTGCAGAGGGTTGTGGTTAGCGGTGCAGAGTCTAGTTGGAGGTCAGTAACAAGTGGTGTCCCTCAAGGGTCAGTACTGGGTCCAGTCCTGTTCAATATATTCATCGATGATCTGGACGAAGGGATAGAGTGTACCATCAGCAAGTTTGCTGATGACACTAAACTGGGAGGAGTGGCTGATACGCCAGAAGGCTGTGCTGCCTTACAGCGTGACCTGGATAGGCTGGAGAGTTGGGCAGAGAGGAACTTAATGAAATTCAACAAGGGTAAATGTAGGGTACTGCATCTGGGGAGGAATAACCCCATGCATCAGTACAGGTTGGGGGCCGACCTCCTGGAGAGCAGCTCTGTGGAAAGGGACCTGGGAGTCCTGGTGGACAACAGGATGACCATGAGCCAGCAATGTGCCCTGGCGGCCAAGAGGGCCAATGGCATCCTGGGGTGCATCAAAAGGAGTGTGGCCAGCAGGTCGAGGGAGGTCATCCTCCCCCTCTACTCTGCCCTGGTGAGGCCGCATCTGGAATACTGCGTCCAGTTCTGGGCTCCCCAGTTCAAGAAGGACAGGGATCTGCTGGAGAGGGTCCAGCAAAGGGCTACAAAGATGATTAGGGGATTGGAACATCTTTCATATGAGGAGAGGCTGAGGGATTTGGGTCTCTTTAGTCTGGAGAAAAGAAGATTGAGGGGGGATCTTGTTAATGCTTTCAAATACTTGAAGGGAGGATGCCAGGGGGATGGGAGCAGTCTTTTTTCAGTGGTGCCCATTGATAGGACGAGGGGTAATGGGCACAAACTTGAACATAGGAAGTTCCATCTTAACATGAGGAGGAACTTCTTTACTTTGAGGGTGGTGGAGCACTGGAACAGGCTGCCCAGAGAGGTTGTGGAGTCTCCCACTCTGGAGACATTCAAAACCCGCCTGGACGCTGTCCTGTGCAACCTGTTGTAGGTGACCCTGCTCTGGCGGGGGGGTTGGACTAGATGATCTCCAGAGGTCCCTTCCAACCCTGACTATTCTGTGATTCTGTGAAGTACTGAAGGCTGTTAATAAGGTCTCCCCAGAGCCTTCTCTTCTCCGGGCTGGACAACCCCAACTCTCTCAGCCTGTCTTCACAGGAGAGGTGCTCCAGCCCTCTCATCATCTTCGTGGCCCTCCTCTGGACTTGCTCCAAGAGGTTGGACTTGCTCCTCTGTTGGAGGCCCCAGAGCTGGACGCAGTACACCAGGTGGGGTCTCACTAGAGCAGAGGGGCAGAATCGTCTCCCTCAACCTGCTGCCCATGCTTCTTTTGATGCAGCCCAGGATGCAGTTGGCTTTCTGGGCTGTGAGGGCACATTGCTGGCTCATGTTGTGCTTCTCATCAGCCAGCACCCCCAAGTCCTTCTCCTCAGGGCTGCTCTCAATCCATTCTCTGCCCAGCCTGTATTTGTGCTTGGGATTCCCCGACCCGTGTGCAGGACCTTGCACTTGGCCTTGTTGAACTTCATGAGGTTCGCATAGGCCCACCTCTCAAGCGTGCCCAGATCCCTCTGGATGGCATTCCTTCCCTCCAGCGTGTCGACTGCAACACACAGCTTGGTGTCATCGGCAAACTTGCTGAATACTTATGAGATACTAAAGAACTAGCCTGATTTCCTGAGGAAGTACGCTGAGATAGTTCAATAGTGTAATCAGATGAAGAAATCTGGACTCAGCGCCATGGTTTATGAACTTGAACTCTCTTGATATTACAAACTAATTCCTAGTAATAATACTCTTAAAATTCTTTAATAGCATCTTATTCGTGGGAAAAAGTTAATACAAACTGTGTTAGACTCGTACTAGAATACTTCAGTGTCCTTCATTGCACCTTTTCTTTTAAAATATATAGTCTGGTTAAAACAAAAATTAATTCAGAAAACCCTACAGTCTGTCTCACAAAAGACTAGAAGATCAGTGGTCCTATCCCACCTCTCTACGTAATTAATATAAAGCATCTGATAAATTACAGCTGGATAGAGATAAACTCAAGTCTGTTGGGATAATATCTGTATGTCCGATGCATACCTCAGGATGTATATGATGATAATTATCAGTGTGTTCCAAAAATGCAAAGGGACAGAATTTCTAGCCCATGAAGATGGCACTTGGATGTTTTGTTCAGATTATTTATATTTGTGTTGGGTTTTTTTCCACCACCAGCAAACTACCTATTAATTCTTCAAACTTTGTTTTGAAAAGTAAAACATTGGAAAAATAGGACATTAGTAAGCTTTTTTTAAGACGTTTTCCTGAGGCTTTCTGTAAAAATGCAGCCTATTTATGCTCATTTTTATGCTTATGGTCCTATAAAGCATGAGAGTTTATTTCACTGCTAGTGAAGTGGCTAACTAACACTTCACATATACTACAAAAATATTTCTGGAGATAAAAGCCACTGATCTATGCAAGTGGGTGGATTGGAGTTGATTTGACAGCTTTCATGCTGGTGTGTACAAGAAAACTCAGCCTATGGGTATAGCCTCACCACTGAAGTAAGAGCTGTAGTTGCAATGAAATATACTGAAAATGAGTGGAACAGAAAACTGCACTCACTACTTACCTTGGACTGTTGGCAGTGGATGTTTATTTTTACAAAGTAAATCACCATTTTCTAAAGTCTTTTCTACAGCACCAAAGTGCACAGAACTTACTCTTAGTTCAAAGCAGTCACATTAGTTTGTGTACAGATTTCTGTTTTAAAAAAAGTCACAAACTCTCTGTTTCTCTTCTACAGGCATTAAACAGTTATAATCAAGGAGATATAGAAGGGTCAAAAAGACTGGGTCGCAATGCACTCTGGGTTGCTGTTGCATCGATTATCATTGGCCTTGTCATCATTGGAATCTATTGCGTAGTTCATTTCACAACTGTAAGTAAAATGCTACTCGTTCCAATGCAAGCAGTTCTTCTCTGTGCATGGACTTCAGAATACAAAACTAAAAATTGTCAGAAGTATCTACTAATGTTAAAATTTAGGGATGAATGCATGTTTTCCAAAGGAGCAATTTTTACTTATTTTGCAATTTAGAAAATTCTATTGTCTGTGGTTAAGGGCAAACAACTGTGTCTTAGCAGCAGTGGATTTTCTAGAAACTCTTGCAGCTCCTATAGGTTTTCCCAATTTTGGCCACTTGCTTTTTGTTTTTTTCTGCCCATTAGTTTCACCATCTGCAAGACCAAGTGCATAGAGATCCTTAGATTTCAGGTAATAAAGTCCCCAGGTGCTAATTTTCAGTCTCCTAATCTGTCCAGCATATCTTTTAACTTTGCAAGGAGAAGACAACAGTCAATTACTATTTTACTGTTTGATATTAAAGTGATCATAACTATATCAAAAGTGACCACAAATGTAATTTTGACTTGGCTGGCTGTGGGAGAAGGTTGTTCACTCTCAGTGCTGTGTAATTGATCTGCCTTCATACACCTGGAACGATAATGAAGAAGCTCAACAAATGAATCTCTGTATACACAGTGGTTATCAAGATGAATTATAACCTTATTTGGAAAAGAGGACAAAAGTAATTAGGGTATTGATAACTTTTCTTAAGGTTGTGCAACCATATGTTCTTTTCTCCATACTAATGTGCACTTCCTATTAAATTAACCTACTTAAATCAATTTATTATCAGCTGTTTTTGTTGGAGAGCCTTTCAGTGCACAGTACAAACTTATGTATGAACTGTAAACAGAGATCACTGCACCACTGAAATGCAAACATCTCTGGGGACTGGAATGGAGTAGCTGGTTAAACATGTACAACATTTTCAGACAAAAAAATTGAAGTACACCATATTGAACTGCAGGGAAGTTTGTGGAGATGGGGTCCATTTCTGTAGGATATTAGTGGATGGTTCCACTGAATCAGAAGCTGACTGTATATTCATTAATTCCCCATGCATTTTGCAAGCATGAATCTCTCTTTGGTTCAGCTCGCGTTCAGTTTGTTCAGCCCTCACAGATTCAAAACCAAGTCACTTCAGGCTGAGTGTGCCAAGTTTTGTAATTGACAGCAGCAGTAAATTCCTCTGTTGCTTCTGCAACCTTACTCATCATTTCTCAGACAAGCACAGCAGCTCAATATTTTTTTTTAAGTAGGAGGAGAGAAGGGCAGCATGAGGCGTGGCAGACAACACTGACCTGAAGCATTCACATTAACCAGGGTACACTACCTACGTTTAGTTGTAGGCAACATTTCACTTCCGCTACAGTAAGGACCCCGTGCTGAATGTGTGAATGGTTCTTTGTGCCCACTGTCAGATATTAGTGGTAGGTAGCAGTTTACATCTAGCTAGTATTTGCAAGTACCCCTCTTCTACCCTCAAGGAAGTAAGCAGCAGTAAATCAGGATAATATGACTTTGTATTTTTCTTAAGTTTTGTCTTTTGAGATTTTTTAAATTGGTTTGTGGTTGTTTTTAAGAGAAAAATGTCTGTTAAATAGAAGCATTGCTAAGTGCCTGGGAACCCTCATCATGCTGCTGGGATGTTAATTTCTGTATTCAGTGAATAGCTTCCATAGAGCGCTCTTGGCCAAATGGTACCTTGAGTTTTGTGAGGACTCAAGGTTTACTGGACTGACCCTGCGCTCTGGCTTTTCAGTCTCTTTACTACTCCCCCCCTCCCTGTCACTCCTGTCACCCTCCAAAGAGCCCTTGCATCTAAGAAAGTGTTTGATGGGAGCAACAATCTTGAGTCTTCTGATGTGAAAATGAGTGAACAGGAGCACTCAACTGGCCTTTCCACCCTCCATGCCTCCCTGAGTCTCCTTTGTTGCCTTATTCTTGGACATTTATATTTTATACTAAATTGTCTTTGAGTTTCACTTACCGCTGCTGTGGATGGCATCGCATGCTCCATGCAGTTATCTCACATCCATTTGTACCTTGGTGACGATCCTTTACTAACAGCCACTTTGCACTCTGCTAATGTGAAGTGAGTGTAAATTACTTCTATGCTAACTTTAAAATATATGCTTCGATATTAGTAAGACAGTACAAAATAGACTTAACAGAATAATATGACAGTCAACTCTGTAACTGATTTATGTGATTACTATTAGGCACAGATTTTGTTTCCATGACCTACACATGCCTTTTTACTGAAAGTTAATTTAGACTTCATCATTATGTATGAAAATGTTGACTCTTCCAGGATTTATTACTGTGTGTTTTATCCACATGAAATTAATCAGCTACCATATTATCCAGTTGTTCCTGCTGACATTCCTTGCGATTTCTTTTGGTCTTCAAAGCATAACAAGACTCATTGCAAATTACCATTGGGAATATCCCCTTGTATTCTCCTTCTGTATTCTTATGTATCTATCCCTAGAGCCTGTTGTTTACCATCCTGTTTCTAATCTGTTACTACTTTATCTGTTCTCCCATGACTGCTAGAGCTTCTCACAGAGGGTGTTACTTGAGTATTCATAAACCCTTTGATAAATTTCACTAGCTCGTTCTGATTTATCCATGGTTCTGCTGACAGTATCAATGATGCAAGGTGTAATGAGTTTGAGGGCTGGATAAGCCTCAGGAGTTCTTCCACAATGTCCCAGGTCTGCACTTCTGGAAAGCAACAGACCTGAGACATCCAAGTCAGGTTGGCAGGAGGGAATCTCTATCAATTGTTACACAACTTGTCCTCTTGGTACAGAAACTTGGTTCAGGCTCAGATGGCTCTGAAGTTTCCTTCAAAACAATTCCTCACCTTCTTCCAGGGGGCTGGCTACACATGTCCTGGAAATGCAGATCTACAGGCCAAGAAGGAACCTTCCTTCTCCTGCCATAAGTCACAAACTTCAGGCCTTCCCCATGGAAGACTGAAGTCTCCATTCAGTTCTTGTTCAAGTGTAGTCTTTACTTGTTCATCCTTTGCTTTGTGGAGCTCAGGTACTTCCCTCTTCAAAGAGTCTGTGAAGACCCTGTTGGTCTCCTGTTTGTACACCCTGATGGTCTGCAGTCCGCTCACCTTCTCCTGAAGCCCTTTTCCCTGGAGACTAAGTGCTTCAGGTCAGAGTACAGCTCCCACCAGAAAGGCCACCAATGTCCCATCTCCAAAGAGAGGCAGCAGGCATTCCCTGCAGCTGCAACCTGGACAGCTACATCCTCTTTCCAAAGCTCCGTCTGGGTCAAGGTATCCAATATGACAGGCAGTTGCTTCAGCAGTTTTGGGAGTGGTGCCCTGTGGCTTATCACCACCACTGTTGCACAGTTCCAAGCAGTCCCTTGCTGTCTTCAACAGAGTTTCTGGATCTCCTTCTGTGCAAACTCACAACTTAATTGCTAAAAAGCTGCTTTGCTGTTGTTGAGTCTCTCTCATTGAAACCATTGTGAATTGAACACTGAAATGCTTCTCCATCTCTGGACCTAGACTTCTTCAGCATTCACTGGAAAGTAGTTCATCTCTATGAGCGGTATTTCTAGAAGACCAGCTCAATGAGGTCAGTGCCTAACTTGCTGAATTTCAGCAGCCTCTGAGTATCAAAACGCACATGCTGTGTTCAAAATTTAACCAAAATTATCGAATTGTTCCCACGTTTCCTCCACTGGCTTTCCAGTACCCAAACCTACTATGTGTTCCATCTTGCTCAGGAAAGGAATTAAGTCCTGTGCTTTAAGCAAAGCTGAGCAGGGCTCCCATGGTACTCCACATGCCCCAGCCAGGAGGAAAACATGTAGTCAGGGGTATTGAGGATAGAAATGGTAGAAGCTGCAGAGAGGAAGTGCAAGAAATTCCTGCGTTGAACTAACAGTGACGTTATACCCTCAATAATACTGGTAGACTTGGGAAGAAGCTGACCCTTTCACTTTTCAGAAAAAGGGGGCTCTGAGCCTTGAGCTTCCTTGCATGCTTTCTTTGGTTTATTCAGTTGCAGAGCAATGGTAGCACAGGAATAGCAGCAGGTGACCCTATGTCTGCATGGAAGAAACAGCCTTGACTTCATTTTGAAGATTTATTCAGTGCTAAGCCAGCTCGGGGTTTCTACTGCTGCTTTGGAGAGCCTCATTTGTCTTTAACACTGGCATATTATCTTTAGCAAACATACATTAAGATATATAGTGATACATATAGATATATTTATAGCCTGGAACAGGGCCCACCCAGCACTCAGGAACCATCTATGTTCTGCAGTCACGACCCTGAATGTAGACAAAGGGAAGCTGTCACTTACGTTGCTGTAGTTAACAGCCCAGCAATAAAACTTGTCTGTCTTCATCAATGTAAACTGGTGTGTTCCTCATTATGCTGAGGAATCGCTGAGTGTTAAGCTGCTATGTGTGCTGAACCAGGGCTATCCCCCATTCCACACTAGGCCAAATTTATTCTTACTCCATTCTGTAACTTTTACCCTCTCCTGTCGGTTTCTCCTGCACTCCTACCTTGCCAGTCCTGAATGCTGAATTACGCTTCCATTTCTTGCTCAGATGTAACTTAAACCAGTATTTGTGTCACCACCGAGTCTATCTAGCCTTGGATATGTGCCCATAAATATGTTGTCCATCAAGAACTGCAGTGAGAAAAGGGATGTATTTGTCTTCCATAAGGAGACATTGCTACGAACTGAAACAGTACAGAGCTTTGTGCCATAGCCTGCGTGTGGCTTTAATCTGCTGTAATATGCCTGCTTAGAGAGTAAATGGCAAGATACCTAATGACAGGCGACACTCAGTTGTGAACCACATCCTGAATCTTGCCTCTAGTTCTGATGTCCTTGTCTTAAGAAAGATGTGGTACACACACACAAAACAAGAAGGGCTGCAAGATAGGAAAAAAACGTTATATGTGGAAAGACAAAATAGACACAATCTCCTTGGCTTGGGAAAGAAAGACTTAGGAAACAGTAGTTAAAGGCAGTGAAATAAAGAGTGATTATTTGTTGTCACTTATGAATGAGATGAAGGGGTATCAGAAGAAAGCAGCTTTAAACAAGAAGGAGATACTTTTCCATGTGACATTCAATGCAGCTGTGGGACTTAGTCCTTCTGGTTGCTGTGGATAGAAAAAATACAAATGACTTGAAACAGCAAAGAGTGAAGTTACAAAAAAAAAAAAAGGCGTAAATGCAAAGATGTAGATATAATCTTGGGCTCAGAAAGTTTCTAAGCTGCAGATTGCCAGAGCTGGAAGGCAATAAAGGGAGAAATATCGCCCTGGACATAGCCTCTTCTTATACAGTCCCTTTAGGCATTTGTAACATGTCACTGTCAGATGCTCCAAAGATGCCTGTTTGCTCCAACCCAGTACCACTATTCTTATGCTCCTTCGTGAACCCTGTTAGTCACCTTTCCACTGACTTGAATGGATTTGGAGTCAGCCTTCCTGTCGCTTCCTAAGTGTTTTGATCAGCAAAAGCTAATAATTATGTCAGTGAATGAGGGCTCTCCAGTAGTTTATGATCTGTGTTTTCAGAGCGGTCTCCAAATTTTTGGAGCAGATTCCAAATTCTGTTTTCTTTTGCTTTTTGATAACACAAGACGTTTTCTGTCTTTGGATTTCATTTGAGTCCCACTGGCAAGATTTAGGGAAACATAATCCTCAGCTGGAACCTCCTTAATTAAGTGAAGGAGACCCCAGGTATCCCAAATCCTTTTCTTAACTGGATCTCAACACGTCATATTCTACTTCATGCTACCATGGGAATCACGCATTCTTACTCCATTGCTGGGTTTGCTACATAGCCTGTTTGTAGTCTGAAACAATAGGCAGCTTCTTACGACATACTCTGTCTATCTCTAGTGTCTGAGTGACACTTGACAATGCTGCTCAGGGCAGAATGTGAATTTTGCTTCCCAATTGAGCCGCAAAGCATATCATATAAAGCCTGTGTCTTTTGTGCACCCCTCTAGTGCTTCTCTGCAGTCTAGGCAAGTAGGAATGAGTTAAGCAGAAATGTGGAGAACTAGTAAGAGGTGTTAGAGTGAAGTAAAGACACAAGCTTTTCTATAGAGCTCTGACTGAGATAGCGACAGTTTTGGTATGAGGAAGGGTAGCCAAAATGCTGAAGGAAAGGAATGCAAGAAACTCCTGCCAATGGATGAGTGTCCAAGGCTTTTTTAATTCACGACGGAAGTTTATTGTCTTCGTTTATCTTGCATCCCAGGACCACAGGCAGGGTAGAATTATCTTCTGGTAATAAATTATGTGAGAAGGGTAGTTGTGTACAGTGACTGTGGAATTTCATGCAAACCATTATGATATTTTAATGCTTTCATAGAGGAGTGTGAACTTCTGACCCCTTCTTTAATCTCACTTGATCTAGAACTTCACCCCAAGGAAGCCACAGAAATACCACCTTGTCAGCATGGCTTCAAAGGAAGACAGAGACAGCCAGGCTGTGTGGAAAATACTAGCTTATACTGCTTCATAATCAGTAGTTTCTTAAATCAAGCATAAGAAGGAAAATGAGTAAGCATTCAGACTGTGCTCCAGGGACAGATGTATACATACATTTTTCTTACTAGCTTAGAAATAATTCTTCAGAGGGAAAAAGCATGCAAGATTATTTTAAATATCTCTGCTGTCCCCTTCCTGATGCTCTCAAAGGCCTTTACAGCCATTTCACTGGGCGACTGTCTCTCAGAGACAAGATAAACTGGGGGCCAGTAAGTCAACAGGAAGCCTCCAGATCTTTACATTGTAGTCCTGTTCTCTGTAACTCACCATAGGGAAGAAAAAAAAGTCAAGGAAGGCTTACCAGCCTTTCACAGCAGGGATTGACCTGCCAGTAACTGACAGAGCACAAAGTCTGAAGTCAAGGCATTCCTGTTGTCTTTTACCCACGTTAATTCTTGGTGACCACCTAGCCAGTGAGCTCATACTGCTGCTTTTCTATCAGTAAGGGCACTAACTGATTATCTCCTTGATACCCTGCCTCTTTTTACTGGATTTGTAAAATGCAAGAGCTTAACGTCCTCTACCTGTCTATCAAATGTGTTTAGTCAGCTCAGAGAGCGAGTAGTGGGCAGACACATGTAGATGCACAGAGATAATGATTACATCATTTCCTTAGCAAACCACATTAAAAATTCTAGTCCGGTTGTTTCATCTGTGCATGAAGGAAATGGATAGATCCAGAGAATCTATTGTGGGATTTGCTGCCCATTGGTGTCCTGAGTAGCATCCAAGAGACAATCAACAAAGGAGTTAATGCTGTCTGCAGGGTATATTTACTGTTTAGTGCCTCATGTCCTAGATTTCTCTTTAAGGAACTGCTGAAAGGTAGCTGCTTGATGGAGAAGATACCTTGGACTCCAGTAGAGAGCCCAGCATCCAGGGACAAGTCAGTACATCTATGGTTAATGTCTGAGACCTACCCCCAACACAAGAATTTGAGGGAACTTCTCAGATCTTTCCTTCCTAATGCAGATGCGCTAGAGAGGTTACTCAGTCCTTTTAAAACGTCTGTCTTATTGCTGTTGTATTTACCAAGTTATCTACTGCAGTAAGTACTGTTCTTGCCTGACTGTTTTAGTACCACTTCAAGGAAGCAGAGATGCTGTTGACCTCATGAAACTTTGTCAAATAAGGGCCCATTTCCTGGCAATGAAAGATCCTATAACTTGCATTGATTCAGGTAACCCAGTTTAAAAGTGCAGTTCAGATTGACAGATGACCGGTGCCATTAGAAACTTAGCTCTTTGATTCAAAATTGTATTGAACCACTATCTAGAGGGATGTTTGTTAAGAGAACAAGTACCACTAATGTGGCATAATGTATCCATTAGATCTGTAGAATTAATAATTTAAACTCACAAGGCAAACTCTCTGTCTCTTCCTCCTTTAAAAATATGTATTTCTGTGTCTTTGCAGCATGCTATCTGAAGACCAGGACTGTACTTGGAAGATATCATCATGTAAATCTCGGGGGGGGGAAGAAGAAGAGAAGGAAACCTTCATTACAGACTGTTAGATTTGACCCTACCCTCTGCAGAGGCATGTTGCTGGTGGATGAACTGATAGTCCAGTTAGTTAATCAGCATGGCGTGACCAGGTTTTAAAAATTATTTATTTATAAGGAATCTCAGTATAAAGCAGCATTTTCTCTTTTACCCTGCTGTATAATGAGATCTTGCCCTAACAACTCCCTTTTCTTTCTCATTTACTTGGAATGTATGCTGGATCCATGATGTTACCTGGCTGACCCTAGCCAGACAAAGCCCACGTATCTACACTGTTTATAGTGCACAATGTAAGATCTGATGTATAGCCTGCTGAAGCTAGTAGAAAAACTCCTGTTGCCTCCAGTGGCTTTTGGATCAGGCCATTAAGGATTTTTGTATTACTTTAAAATAGTCTTGACATAACACAATCGTAATCTTGGGTTTGTGATTTTATCCTGTTATGTGATTTTATAATGCCGTGGGTGTACTCTGACTCAGCGGCTGCTGTCTTCTGTCATCCTCAGCTTTTAGGTCTTTACCTTGGATTTTTAACCACCTGGGACCGATTTCAATCACTTGATTTTTTAAGAGACACTCCTCTTCCATAGCATCCATATTTTTTTAATGTTGTTTTTGTTTTGTTGTCTTTCATTGTTGA
The DNA here is from genome assembly GCA_013398815.1 of Ibidorhyncha struthersii. Classification (NCBI taxonomy): domain Eukaryota; kingdom Metazoa; phylum Chordata; class Aves; order Charadriiformes; family Charadriidae; genus Ibidorhyncha; species Ibidorhyncha struthersii. The sequence goes on along the minus strand of VZSZ01006035.1, from coordinate 722,972 downwards.
ACTCCCTTGGCTTAGCTCCAGTCCTGCATTAAAGTTGCACTGGTCATATTTTTCTCTTTAAAATTCACATATGTAAAAAGTTCCTATTTTTTTATCTGACAAAAGATCGTTTTAAATAGATGTTGTTCTTCATCCCTTTGTTACCGTTCCTCTAGGAAGTCACATACTTTCATTGTGTTCTGCTTTGTTCATGTCTCTCTTAGTTCATCCTCTCATCTTGCTATGAATAGTCTATATATCAATGCGGTTAGAGATGGACAGACTTTTGTATCCTTACATAGTTACATACACTCTTGTTGAATCTAAGATACTACTCAGTGAACAGCTTTAGGTTACAGAATTGATGGCCTCTAAATTACTGCAGTTTCTTAATACTTTATGAAAATTTAGCATGGAACAGCTGTGTTTTATTAGCTGAAAAGTATTTAAAAGTATATATTTGTTTTGTCACACAAATATACTGTGTTAAAAGGAGTAAGCTCTGGTGAGCATTAAGACAGATGGCTACATCTTCAGTGGTTGTTGCTCCATTTGATTCAATTGTTACTACATCTTCAAGCAAGCTGTGTCAACTTACACTTACTCTCCTTGCACTGACATAAATCTGGACTGACTACCCAGAAATGCATGGGACTTTTGCAGGTGCAAGTGAGAGAAGAATCATGCCTGGCAGGAGTACAACTACCTATTAAAAAAAAAAAAAATCTCCCAGAAACCTTTACTTGTTAAACTTTATGCCTGGAAGTAGCATGTATTTTCTGTGCCTTGATATTATACTTCTAATGTGCTTTTTGGCTTTTCTTTCTGCCAAATTCTGTTCTTCATTGAAGTCAGTGATGCATTGCCTATCCTTAATTACTCTAGTATAAAACTTCACAAATACTGGTGAAATCAGTTGATTTCTTCAGCATTTACACTGATCAAATTTGTCTATGTGGGAATCTTGCCACTGATTTTGATGATCCCAAGAATTGGCTGTTCTGTGAACTCCTCTTTGGTTTTTGAATACTATTTCAATGGTCTTATATTGTCTTGTGGGACTTTTAGCAGCTTGCCTTATTATCAAATATGATAGAACTGTCATTGAGAAGTGGAATAAAATTACTTTTAATTCATGTCCATTCTGGTACGTGGGGAGTGTCTTTCCTAAGTTTTGTTGCCTCTTCTGTTTTAAAGAAGTAATATCCCTTTTTCTAACCCCTTGGACAATTTCAGAATAAAGTGAATCAAAGCAAAAGCGGGATTTCTGGCCTACAGGATGCTATACAACCAGTCTGTACTATAGCTAGTGTGTTCAGAAGTTGCTAGAGATCAATTCATGCTCAAAATATCAGCAAGGTAAGCTCTTTCCTTTATTTTCAAAGTAACATCCAGAAAGAGTGTTGAGGCCTTTTCAAAACAGTCCTTCGGTGGTCTCTTCGGGGCTTTCCTACCATGAGGGGAAAGTGGTCAAATGAGGTCACAAAAGGAGGTCTCTCAGCAGGTAACAGAGGTCAGATTTCCACCATCTTGAATTGCTGGCATCAAAGTAAACACCATTGCATTGCTGTGGTAATAGTTTTCTACATCAGCGTACTAAAAATCAAAGTGTGTACCAAAAGTTTCATCCTTCTGCAAAACATTAAACTCCAGTACTGTAAACTAAACCAAAGATAGTGGTGTGAGAGGGGAGAAAGATTTCCAAAGTTGTTTGGGCACTAGAGGATAGGGATAGGCAACTTGAAAGTGCCTAACAAGGATGTAGATCAATAGGAGCTAGACACTTGACTTGTTCAGATGCTTTTGAAAACCATACTGGAAATCTAACTTGCATCTTGATGCTCATAAATATCTTTGAAGTCTTGCTCTTAATATAATTGAGAATTGAGCCATTGTATCTTCAGTGCTTCTGAAGATAAATGTTGCTACCCTACAGTGCTATTGATTGGTATAAAAATAAAGGCTTTATATTAAACCACTTAATGTGACAGAGGGGAAAATGCAGCAATTCCTCTAATGTCCTTTAGTGCTTCTATGTCATAGGTAATCTTATTTTTGCTTTACTAATGTACTGGTATCAGTTCTCTTCATTTATTTATGTTTACATAAATTTTCAACCATGTTTGAGAAATGCAGCTTATGCTGGAAATGAATATGGTCCTTGTACAACCAAATCATTCGGTTGTAGGTGTGACAGACGCATACAAAGTGAGGTATCAAATGCCAGGAAGCTAAATGATATTTTATTGCCGAAATCAGCAAGACTGCTGGTGACAGCAGTGGGTGTAGAAGGCAGAATGCAGTTGTCTGAGGAATTAGTGCCCACTTTATATTTTGAGGCGCATATAAACAAATTTCATTATCTATGACAAGCTCTGGAATTTACCTGTTCTTCATCATCCTGCATCTAGATTTGGATTTGGCCCATTATTATTCAGCATTGCACTTACCATTTTTTGGTGGGAAGAAAAAAAAAAGCCTGTAATATGTATGCGCTGAATGACATTATTTCATTAAATAGGTGGGAAAAAAGCAGTAAAACATTTTTCAACTCAACATCTGTGTCCTGGGCAGGTGAACAGAGTCTTCCTACCACAATGCTGCTCCAGGCTTCTGTATTTTAATGCAGTCTTCCTGCGTGCTGAAGGCACCAACTAATGCCTGAAGTCCAGCTCTCTTTTCCTTCCTGCATGTATTACAGGCAGAGACAGATGGAAACTTGAAATTGCTGGCCTCAGCTCCTGGATCACGTTAGCATCTTTCGCTTCTTACAGGGCAGCTGCATTCTGCAAAACAGCAGTGTGCATGTATCTTGATATGTAACCTTAGAAGAGGGCTTCTAAATATAAGAGAAGTTTTGTTGCTGCCGTATGAAGGGGGTCAGCCAGACGCTTAAACAACATGTGGTGTATGTTTCATCAGACTGCACAGAAAGAAAAAAAAAATCGAGGGGACCATATGAAATTAAATTCTTAGGGTGCCTCCCTGCAGGCATACCCAGGAGTTTACAGCTTGTGACTTGAAGATGAGCACTGGCTCTTCAATTTATGTGGCTGCAACCACAATCCATGAACAATGTGGCTTGAGGCTCCAGAAGCTGTTAGTTTTGTACCTGTATCTTTGGATATGTGCTCACAGTGTGAACTGTGTTCTGCCTCTCAGCGTAGAGATAGGTTGTATCTGATTGCTACCACAGCGCCCGTCGCTCTCAGAATCAGTCCAGTTGTTTGGGGTTTTTTTGTCAACCCGTTATTTAAGATGGATTTTGTTACTGATTTGCATCAGTAGGGAAGAGACTGGCTCATCTTCCCAGCTAGTTTTTACTTTGTGTGCATTGTGTGTGCACACATGCACAAGAGGATGCGTTTGAAGGACATGATTCCCCAAGGCAAGTAAGATTTAAAGACAAAGGAATTCACTGGATTGATTTGGGGCCAAGCTGGTAAGCCACATCCTGGTTACCTGACAGCTGTTCAGGAGCCTTTATAGAATGTGTTGTTTCGTGGAGGGAAGAGTCTGTATCACCAAACCTTCACCCCTGATAATGGGGTAAACTAAGAGAAAGTTGAACGGATGTGGAACCCTACCCTGACTTTGGAGGAGATACCTCCAGGCAAAGTCAGAGATGTCAGAAGGCCTGTGCAGGGTAGTCTGCATGGCTGCTACCTAACCCGCAGCTCTTCTGAGACTGAGCCCTCAGTCTTTCACAGGGAGTACCTTCAGGCTGAAGCACTACTTGAATGTTGGCTTCCTCTTGCTATCCTCCCATCTCCAACCTCCTTTCTAATTAGTAGGTCTCTGAAGGTGTGCAGTGTTATGTTGGAGTAGAGGACTTCAGAAGGGATGCAACAGTCTATGAGTGATTTTTATGTGCGCTCACAGTTTTCCGTTTCCCAAGCACAACGGCATGTTCTGCATGCACAGCAACGGCATGTGTCCCTGAAATGTGAGTGAGCCTTTAAGGAGGCTGCCCAACTTCCTCCGCATCACTCCCTGGCAGCCTAGCAAAATGGGCTAAATTCAGAAGTGACCTAAAAGGAGGAGGGGGTTTGGAAACAGATCACTCGGCCAACGTAAAGATGGAGGAACAAGTTGGGAGCACAAGGTAGAAAGAAAGGTTATATTAAGACATTTAACCAGAAGGTTTCTGCAGTTAAATTTATCCTGTCTTGAACTCTAGGATAAGTTCTGCTGCTACCACCTAGCTCAGTTCCCATGGCACAGAAGCTACAAGAAGCACTTGCCCATGTGTCCTTTGTAATGTGATTTATGGCATGTCTGAATTAGATCTACCAGCTCATGATGGAGGATGGCTTTTCTGTTTTTGTCATATCTAGCTCTACAGCTGAGTAAGCTGCCACTTCACTTGCAATGGCTTCTCTTTGGCTAGATAAGTTCGCATCATGTCAAGGAAAAAGAACTTTGCCAGATATCAGCAGATTCATCAGGACTTTAAACTGCATAGTTGGACACTTTAGGCCACTGCGTTACTTTTTCAACACATACTCTGTGGTAAGAGGAGGAGAAACTCCACTGAACTTGAGGGATGCACACCAGAGCAGTCTGTGCACCATGGCAGCCTTGTGTACACATGTCTTAACCGGTGTTCAGTGGGGGCTTAATTGCCTTTTCATTTTAAGCAACTCCAGGAGATAATCCAAACAGTGAAAATGAGATTCTGGCCTAGAGCACAAGTGGTTGGTGAGTGCCATCCCTTCCTTGGGGCTATCATGAGAGTTTAGCTTTGACTTTTTGTGACTGAAAGATTTGTAAGGCCATTCTTCATCCCATTTAATCAAAGACCTGTATTCCCCTAACATAGTTCTCTTCTGACCTCAGATCTATCCTCTTTGGTCCTTACTTTCTTTAAAAATGAGTCAGCTGATGAAGAAAGACGGTAAGTGATATCTCCGAGAGGGTAGAATGACTCAGTAGTAAAGATATCACTTCACTTGACCCCTCAGCCTGTACAGCACTGAAAGTGCTCTGTCATGATTGTCAGAGCTTTGACAAAGTCTGCTGAGTCTTACGATCTTACGAGCCGAGAACCAAAATGCCTTAAAATTAATTTCTGAATAAGACGCTCTGTATGAGTTTTAATAGTCAGGCCAGCTCTAGTTCATGTTTATTAAAGAAGGTAGATGTGAGTAAGGGGAAAAAGGAGCTGAGCTTTGCTCATGGGTAGTAACATGGTAAACAACAGAGAGACCACGTACCTCTTCATATCCTGCAGGTGTTTTACAAGCATCTCCTTTTAGAACCTCACACTGCCCTGTGAGGTGGCGTAGCACAGTCCTGACACCTGATAAAGCAATTACTTTTATCTTGTTTTATGTGATGTGGACAGTCTGAAAGCGGACTGTGCTTTTTTTCTTTTTTTGAAGCAAATTTGTTACTCAAAGTTATTCAGTTATATTTTCCCCTGATCCTCTTACCCTCCAGCCTGCCATTTGCAATTCAAACTCTTGTTGTGATTCATTGTACAATTTCCATGATACCACTTCTTTTTCCTGAGCAGACAACCATAAATCCTAGGGCATCCACATCATTGGTGTGATTACTAATACCAAAATTTCATATTTGTTTTTGTGATGTCTAAATTTAATGTTTACTTAAGGTCAGTATTTGTTCCATGGAAATGTGGGTAGTGAACACAAGCGGGGCCCTGAATACATCAGAACAAAATAATTCGCAGTTCTGAGTTTGTATTTAATGACAAGATTTTTGCAATATTCATTTGACCTAGCATATATTCCTTTGGCTGATGGAAAGCTAATAGCTAAAGGCAAGTGATTAAGAGTCTTCTTGAAGGTCATGCTGGCAGTTAGTGTCAGAGGCAAGGAGGAGATTTTTACCTAATTCTTTCTCCTTCTCAGTGAAGATGCTTACGGTCACTATTCATGGGCATCCCCCAAAACTGTAGGGCAGTGTACACAGCTAAGCATTTATGGAACAAATTATTCTGGTACCAATGTCAGGAGTGCTTAGTGTGGGCTAACACTGAGTGGTCTGTTGCTGTGTCCCCCGTCTCAGAGATATGGCACTTTAGGAATTTAGAGAGAGTTGTTGTGATAGATTATTTCAATGGCAAGTGACACCTCTGACGTTCTCACTAGGGAAGTTAACCAGGACCCCATTTGTGATGCTTATGGAAGTCTTGATGGAAGAATGTGAACCAGCTCCCCATCTGTTACATCCTCATCTGGCAGTGAGAAAAAGAAGGTTAAGACAGGTATGTAAAGGGGCAGGAGCAGGAAAGGTATTTTGTAGTCTTCCTTTGGAATGTGGAGGCGGGTCCTGGATGGAGTGGAGGAGGGGGAGTTTTTATGCCCTTCAGGTTGCAGGGCATGGAAGGAAGCAAAAAGTCACAGATGCTTTTAAAGGGAAAAGCAAAACTTGAGGGTTGTAGAAAATCAGTGGGTGGATGAGCTCTGCCAGGCCCTTGCGGCATGTCTTCAGCTAATCTCTCGCTTCCCACATCTCCTGCATTAACAGCTGTAAGGGAATTGGGCTCCCACTCAAGCCGATAGGAGAAAACAATACTCCAGTGCGCGTGAGGACCATGCATACAGACGTGCCCATGAGGAGGCAGGGCGATGACTTAGTGGGCAGCAATGGTAAGCCCCCCGCATAAGACTCGGTGTTCATAGTGTAATGTCATGCAGCCCTCATAATTCATGGGGACCAGGCACCTCACAAAAAGAGCTGCAGGCTGAGTGCTCTAGGGCTGTGCTACGCCCACCTGTCACGACTGACAACGAGGGAAGACAAGAATCAGGGTTGAAGAGGAAGCAGTCATGGGGAAAAGAGGGAGGAGAAGGCAGCAATGGTGAAGCCCAGCAACCAAGAGGTTCAGATGCCTGTGTCCACTGCCTTTCCTGTCCACAGGCCAGTAACTCCCAAAGGTTTTGGCATGCAGCACACCATAGATGGATGGTTCATCACCGTGTAGGGAGGAACCATCACATTTTAATACCAGAACTTTAAACTGAAGAATGCTTGGGCCTACCATAGACTAGTTACCACAGCCTTATGAGCTATTAGTGTCCTTATCCTGTGGTTTATTACCTATCTGTGGTTCTTCAAAGTAACAAAAACCATTGCAAAAAAGTAAGAATGGGCCCCAAAGTGAAGGTACTGTTGCTTGCAATGAGTCTGGTTGGCTGCTGTACAGATCATCACAGTAGTCCTACTGGGCAAGTGATGGACAAGATGTGGTAGCGTGGATCTCCAGCCTACGCTGCAGGCATAACCGGCACACGCAGAGCCATGTGTGTTGGTGCTGGCCAAAAAAGAACAGGGGACAACAAAACAATCGGGTTTGGAGACAAAGAATTTCAGAGTGCTAAGCTGTGTGAAATACCGTAATAACAACAGCTGCATTTTATAGCAGGGTAATGGTTCTGCAGGGGCCGGGGACGAGCTGCCCACACACATTCCCCTCCCACCCCCTCTGGCAGGCTGTCCCCTGCCCAGGTATTCTGCCCATGAAAGACAAACTGGGAGCAGCTGTTCCTCAAAACATACTGCGGGAGCCAGCCGGGCACTCACGATTAGGCATGGTGAATCTGTCTATCCTGGCAGAATTCTTCCCACAATGTAGCAGCGTGCCACAGGGATACAGTTCGATTTGGTAGGAATCCTGTCTGTTTGCAGGTTGCTTCCGTTGGTTAAGGAAAAAAACAACAATTTCCTTGTAAAGAGAACTGCTGACTCAGGAACCTGCACTCCTCACAACTTTCTGCCTGTTAGAAATGTAGAAGACAGACAGTGACAGCTGATGAAGAGCAGAGGGTAAAATGAGATAGTGTAATTGGAAATGCTTAGAGAAATATATTAGAGAAATACAGGAGCGTAATTTACTTTGGGAAAATTTATCAGTTAAGGACCCAAATTTCCCTCAGGGCTTCCTCAGAGGAGAGCGAGCCGTGTGTGTGCTGGTGGTTTCACGGCCAGCTTCGCCCACCCCTCGGTCAGCGTCCATCCCGCCGGCTGCTGCTCCCCTTCCACGGCGAAATGCATTTATGGCCTAGTTCCAGCGGTCCCGGTGCCCGCTCGGCTCCGGTTCTCCCGAGCGTACCCCACACCTCGCCGTGGGGCTGAGCTCCCAGGGGCGGGTAAAGAGCCACCACGCTTCGCTGCCGCCCTAGCACCTACGGCACCGGCGGTGGTACGGCCCCGGGGGCACAGCCGGCGCCTGGTGGCGGTGCCCGGCCGCGGCCCGCCCGGAACCTGCGCGCCGGGCTCGGGTTGTCTCTGGGGCGGCGGCCGAGCGGAAGCGGAAGCGGCGGCGGGAGGGCGGCGGGTTGTGAGGTGGGTTCCCGGGGCCGGGCCGGGCACGGGGGGCGAGACGGGGCGCTGGCCGTACCTACGGGGACGGGGGGCTGCAGCCACTCCCGGGCGGGGGCCGGGGGCGCGGGTCGGCGGGGCAGGTGAGGTGTACGGGTGCGTTCAGATGGAGCTTCAGCGGCTGTTCCGTTCCGTGTGGGCCTGCTCGAAAGTCCGCCTCGCGGGATCGACTGTTTAAAGAAGATACGGAATCGGAATGTACAAAGTTGTTGCGGTTTTGTACGGCCAGTTAATATTTACACGTACGCATATTTCTTATCGTGCCGGTTAAATTATTTATTTGTTTAGTTTTATATTTACTTAAGCTGTGCACGCCAGGACTGGTTTCAGGTTGTGGCTGAGCGGGGACCTGTACAGCCGAAGGTTGGGCTGTGTCCGTAGTTTGGGCTGACGGGAAGCAGGGCAATACCCCACACAGGTGCTTGTACGGACCCCATGGGCGCTCTGCAGGGCCTGTGCGCACAGTTCCATCTTGCACTGCCCTTGGCTACCTCTAAGCTGCCGCTCGCCACCTCCAAGTAGTCTTTCAGATAAGATGCGGCATGCACATCCAGTCTCATCCCTTCTCCCTGCGGATGTGGCCACACAGGCTGTGGAGCGGGAAGAAGTGGTGTGTTACTTGCACAGCAGGCCCCTGCCTCTCCCAGAGAAAAGCCTCTAGTGGAGCAGGACCATGCTGTTTGTGCTTTAGAGCCACAGCCAGCTCCTATAAGAATCCTCAGCAGGTTACTCTCTGAGAAAACTTTATTTTCTAGTGAAGTCATGTTTCTAGTAGGCTGTTTTTGAAGCATTCTGACAGAAAGTTCTACTGATGTTTCAGCTTATGTGATAGAACGTTATGTGCATGGGTATTCAGAAGACAGAATACCAGTGTGCTGCAATGGCAGATACCTGCATGGTCAACCCCTGGAGTGGCTGAGTCTTGCAGAGACGCTAGGATATTGAACTGTAGCACGTTATCAAAAGTAGTTAAAAATTGTCATTTAGTGTCTTTGTTCTGAGTGTAATACAATTTCAAGAGGCTAGCGTTTTGGGTTAATTGAGTTTCTTACACTCCTCAACTCAGAAACAGAGCCCAGGTGTACTGATGAGCCTGCTTTCCTGCCTATTGGCGTTCTGGCTTCAAAAGTACATGTGCTGATATGGCTTTTTCTGCTCTTTTAGGTCCTTAAAAATGGGGAACACAAGCAGCGAGCGAGCTGGACTGGAGCGTCATGGGCATAAAACATCCCGAGGTGACAACTCAGGAGGAGCCATTAGTACGAAAGACGGTGATAGACCAAAGATTTTAATGGACAGTCCTGAAGATGCTGACTTGTTCCATTCAGAGGAAATTAAGGTATTGCTGGTTTGTTCTTGTCTTCTAACATTACTAGCTTGGGAGTGCTGTCCAGTTGTGGTGCTGTTGGCAGCCTTCAGTAATTCTGTCACTGACTTTACGCACAAAACTGACAAAGTCCCTTGCTTCCCATGCTAAGGAGATATATTGCGTTGATGTTCAAGCAGATATACTGAGTGTAATATCATGGTTTCCAGCAAGAACTAATTGTGGAAAAACTAAAATGTAAGCGTCTCAAAGCTCTTCCCTGGTTCTAGGTATGGTGCCCCAGCTTCTTTCAGATCCTTAATGGTCTTGCAGTTACCAGTGATATTTTTCCATATTGAAACATCTGTTAACTGGGGTTTTTTTGCTCAGTATTAGATGGATTGTTAGAAATGTCTTGCTGTGTATTATATTTCATAAGAATATCTAGAAGAATTAGATTTTGACTGTTTCCTATAGACAACTTTCTGCCAACTACAAATTTTGTGCCTACGATATATGTATAATCTAAGTGCTCCTTAAGTGTATTTTTTCTTAATTATTTTTCTCCCTCTTTTTATATCTGTGTATTTTGAAAAATTTTGTGAGCTCAAGTAATTTCTTTTTAACCTAAGAGAGAGGCCAGAGAGAGGGGAATTATCTTGCCTTCTATTCTTTCTGCACATTTGGACAACTTTAACATCTTTGCAGAATTTGTGTAAATGAACTTTTGAACAGTATCTAGAAATGCACGGTTTCTAATCTCTTATCTGATGAAAACTACTTGTAGACTTGTACCTTAGAGAATTGTGCCTGGGTGCAAAAATGCCTTCAATAAAATATGGGTTGTCTAAGCCTGCCAGGGAAGAGTTCCTTTTGATTCAGACATTGTGTTTGTAGGCTCCGTTGGAGAAAGAAGAATTCCTGGCTTGGCAACAAGATCTGGAAGTGAATGATAAAACTCCCACTCAAGCTCGACCAACAGTCTTTCGCTGGACTGGAGGAGGGAAAGAAGTTTATTTATCTGGGTCCTTCAACAACTGGAGTAAAATTCCTCTGACAAGGAGGTAATAAACTGCTGCTGTTGTGTAGGTGATATTCCCCATGGACTGGTAGTGCTTAGTGCAGTGAGAAAGGTGATCAGTTGATAGACTGGTGTTGTGCTTGAATGTACTACTTTCCTGCTTCTTTTCTGAAGCCCTTGATGAGAATCTGACTTTTTGATTCTTGGATGGCACAGGAGTAAAGTTGAGCTGTGTGTCGGTTTTGAAGGAGTGATTTGTTCACGAGGCACCATGCATGAATGACCCGAAACAATCCGTGTGGAGAGTCTGCTACCTGGAGTAGAGTTGGGGTGTGTAAGGTGAAGTTCGTTTTAAGCATTGTCTGTGATGGTACATGTACTTTCGTGCCGTATCATTGCCTTTTGCCCAGCTCAAAGTGTCTAAATTCTGCTTAGGAAACTCTGAGCCTAGGATACATGCTGGTAAACTAATGAATGAGAGAATAAATCTGTGTTAAGGTACCAAGTGCTTTTTCCTGCCAGAGAGCTCTGACCTTCTGCTTAATTCTGTACCTGAGTAAATATTTCATTTAAACCAATGTTTTCTCAGAAATTTAAAACTTAACAGATGGCAGAGAGTCTGAATTTAACTGTTGATCTGAGCCCTGTTGTTTGTCAACGGTGACATATCCATGAAATACTGATCACCTGCCAATTTCTGGTGTTTCTTATCTCAGTGACTACCTGCATTGTCATGGTTGCAGATGTGTCTTAATTTCTTAGGAAACTTGAGGGAGGAGCATAGTGGCCTGAGGAAATGCTATAGGCCGATTGTTCTGTGCATGAACAATGTGAAATAAATTATCAAGACAGGAGCTGGAAAAAAGGCCAGTGGAAGTGGCCTTAATGTCATACTCTGAGTGGAAAGCCTAGGAGACCAGAAATGGCGAAATGAATCTGGAAGAAGGACAAAAATGTCTCTTTACTGGGAAAAAAAAAAAAAAAGGCAGGTTTGTCACTTGTCAGATTAGGTATTCCGGGAAAGGAGATATTGGGATGGATAAAATCATGTTACCGAATCAAATATGCTCAAGTGGAAGAGTACATTATTCCAAACTGAAATTTCAAATCCAGCTCTGTGATGGTATGCTCGCACTCCTTACCTGGGAAGAAGTAAAGAGAGATACTGGGGTTATGTGGCCTGTTTGAATTGTTCACATAGCGTCAGCTGTTTCTCAGCTTCTCACCTCAAGGTGCTGGTAAAGACCTCTGAAGAATAAGGAAGTTCACAGCACAGGAGTATCGAAACTACCAAGTAGCAGCTATTCAGACACAAAGTAACTCAGAAGTATTGAGTTGCTGCTTTCATCTTCTACTCATTGTTCGTTTATTTCATAGTCATTTGTGAAATGCAATTTATGATGGCAAATACTGAAAGTCAAGGAAATATGAGTAAGCTGATCTTGTTCCATCAACAGGAGTCTTGCAGATAAAATGAGTTCTCATGTACTAACAATGTGAAGATGTGAGGGTGACTTTACAAAAGCTCAGTGCCAATCCACATTCCAGGAATGTGAATACTAATTTTGAATGTGTTGGGACTTACAGAAGAAATGATTGTTAACATTAACCTTAGTTTGATTCTTTACCTTTTACCTTTAGATTGCATCAGAGACTCCCTTAAATGTGGCATTGCCTTTTTAAGTTTTTGTATGCTAATGAGGCTTCTATTCTGTGTTACAGTGTTTGTCACAGTTTAGAGATTGATGTACTTTTCAGAATATTTCAGGGCTGATTGTTTGTCTTAAATTCCAGTCACAATAACTTTGTGGCCATCCTGGACCTGCCAGAAGGAGAGCACCAGTACAAGTTCTTTGTGGACGGGCAGTGGACGCACGATCCTTCAGAGGTAATGTTTTTTTCGATTCGCTGTTATTTATTCATTGAGGCGTCTGCAGATGCGAAACCGGCTGGTTTCTCTGCCAGTAGTTGGCCTTTTCAGAGAAGAAGGTATTTACTGGCTAACAACAGAAACTGACTGTTAAGCTGGTGAGAGAGAGATTTCTCATCCCAGCTGGCGTAGGTGGTGGCATCAGACTGACGGCCTCAAAGGACAGGAGATTTTGTAACAAATGGGTGAGAACGTCTTTTGGGTCTTGGTTTGTAAGAGATGGTGAGCTTCTCTTGTCTAGTGCCAAACTATCTTTTAAAGCACTGTAGTGTTGCTGACAGCCCAAATCTCTCTGTGCTGTACTTGCTCTCTGTGTCAGAATGTTGCTATTGCTGCTGGAGATCTTTTCATAGTCCAGTAATTGTGCTGAAATCTACCAGGCCTTTTCTTCCTCCTCAGCTGTAAAAATAGCTTTAACCCTAGCCTTCCCAGCAGTCCCTACCCACTTCAGAACTAATCATTCACAGCTGCTGGTTACAGTCTTCTCGCTGTCTTGGCAAACCTTGCAGAACCTCAGAGTTTACCTTGCAGTTAGTTTAGCTCTTTGAATTCTCTGCCCTGGATTCTAGTTTTAGCTATAGTAGTAAACCAGCAATACCAACCATACTGTGTCCTCCATCAGGCTACGCAGGTCTTAGCCTGGCTCTGAAAGCCCTGTAGAAGCTACAAGTAAAGCTTAGCTCCTTGTGTCGGCCCTGTTAACTTTAGCCCAAACCTGATCCTAGCCTTATCTACCGTCCAAGAATTTATCAAGTGCAGGACCTAGCAGGTTCAACAGACAGGCATCCCCCCCAGTTCTAAATCCTGTACTTGCCCTTAACCTAATACTAACTGAGTAATAGTGAGCTCTTTCCATTTCTGGTACTAGCATATTTTAAAAGCAATGTATCTCATTCTTGTTAATGCTGATTGTGTAGTTTTGAGAATCTAATAGCCCTGCAAGCTTTTTATTCTGACTTTTGTATCTTCTTTCTTCCCAGCCAGTAGTAACCAGCCAGCTAGGTACCGTCAACAACATCATACAGGTGAAGAAAACTGACTTTGAAGTATTCGATGCTTTGATGGTGGACTCCCAAAAATGTTCAGACATGTCTGGTATGAGCTTACTGGTAATTTTATATCACACCTTTTAGAGCTGTTAAAAATTCCATCTTTAACTGGAGTTAAAGCTCCAGTGTAGATTAATCTCCACTTTTGTCAGGCCCTGTGGATGTGTGCAGGAATCACAAATGCACAAAGGAGGAAGCCTCTGACAGAGCAACATAGGTCACTGTAGATCTGATAAGGAGGAAGTCATGGGTGCTTTGTTTGTTTGCCTGTGTGATGTGAAATGGCCGGGTTTGGCACACTCGGATCAATCTCTACCTTACAACATCAAACCAATGTTGACAGGCCATGCTGCTCCTAATACGATCTTCCTCTGCTCAGGAGGTGGGCCGCGGAGGTCAGAAGTTGCACGTTAAGACGTAGAAATTAGATGTATCTTAGCAGTGACATAGGCTCACGAGTATGTCATGTCCTCTCAGTTTAGTATAAATGAGCTATATCTTAGAATAATATAAAAATTATATTTTTGCCTTAAGTTTCATATTCTAGTGTAATAGAAGACATAATAAGATTTAGCTTGAGTTATCTCTGAGATCAGCCTTGCCACCCGTTCTTTATAGACCTTTGTAGAGATGGAGACAATATCTTAAATCCTCCTTCAGAAGACCTGTCCTTTGAATGTGAGGCACGAGGTGTGCTTGGTTGCATTTTGGTATATGCTGCTTTCCACTGGAGAAAGCCTTTTTGGAGGAGTGTGATTTGTGAGACTTGGACAGTGCAAGAAGCCAGGAGGAGATCCTAGTAGATGCCTCCCTGCCGTGTGCTGTAACAACCTTTTCTTACATTGCTTTAGACTGTGAAGAGCTCTTTCTATTACCCTGTCCCTGCACAGGAAAAATACCTGCCTTCTACGTGTGCATACCATGTTTTTAGTGCCTCCCTTGGAGGTAACATTGTGGAGCAATGTCTACTATTAAATGTTTGCTGGAGAAGTGCTGGGCAGAGGTGACAGTGAAGTTCTGGAGTGCAGTGGGGCCCTCAGAACTCCACCTCCCACATCCTCACAGCCAGTCTCAAGTCAGACTTCAGGCATCTTAGATCCCTTCTCAGGCAGTGACTGATCCTCTGTCACTGCATCAGCTGCTGCAGTTCTTGTACCTACATGCCATTGATTTCTTCTGGCCATGTGTTCCTGGATGTGAAAATCGACTTGCAGTACCAGTAAAAATGTACTTATAAAGAGCAGATATTCTTACAGACAATTTAAGAATAAATATTTAACATCTCTCTGGCAGAGTTGTCAAGTTCACCCCCAGGACCGTACCACCAGGAGCCCTACGTTTGCAAGGCAGAGGAGCGCTTTAAATCACCACCTATTCTTCCCCCTCACCTGCTGCAGGTCATCCTGAATAAGGACACGGGCATTTCTGTGAGTACATTAGTTTGTTTTGCTGAATAATGGCGTTGAGGGCGTGAACAGATGGGGAAAAAATCTGAGTACAGACAGGGGATAGTTTAGGAAAAACTTTAGAATAGTTGCCATGTTGGTAAATTCCTTATTGCGTGTGCCCAGAGGGATTCATCTGAAGTAAATTTATTTTTCTACTTGTCTCTCTTCAAAATTGAAAAGAAAACTAGATTGTTATTTTACTCCCAGAAATCCCAATCTTCTCACTGCAACACTACTAAAACGTCAGAAGCACATCAGAAATAATTGAGGTGTGTTTCACAGTCGCAGTGAGGGCGCAGAGGGTTTCATCTGGAGGCATCTTGCATTGTTCTGAAATGTTGACTACATTTGTTGATGGACTCAGCGTAAGAAGCCGTGATGTATTTGAGGGTATGGCCAGTTACAGACAGTGGTTTATCACCCATCAGCTGCGATGAGTAAACTGTGAGTTCTGTTATTTTCACACTGTCTCGCTTTCTCTTTTTTCCAGTGCGATCCTGCTCTACTTCCTGAACCCAACCATGTCATGTTGAACCACCTCTACGCGCTTTCTATCAAGGTGAGAGGCCAGGGCATGTTCTTCTCACTTGCGGCTTTTGGATAACCATGTTTCTCACTTGTTTTCCATCTCCTGTAGGATGGAGTGATGGTGCTTAGTGCTACGCATCGTTACAAGAAGAAATATGTGACTACTTTGCTGTACAAGCCAATATGAACATCATGGTACTTTGTGACCAATTGTTCTGGGCCAATGCCTTCTCAGAAAAAAAATTCTTCTCTTAACCAAATGTACTCCTGCTCTGCGCTGTAGCAAATGAACTCTCATTTCATATTGTTTCTGAGACTTCCAAGTTCTCCTATATTTGCCTTATTTTTCCAGTCCCACCTTGGAAGTTCTTGGAGATCACAGCTTTGTGGCAACTAGACAGATGGCAGATGTGTCAGGGCCCATTGTCAGCTCAGTTAAAAACCCACCAATTTAATTAGGCTGAAAAATGTGAGGGCAGCAACAGGTTAAAGACCTTTAGCAGTGAGGCAGGCTGTAAGGAATAAACAAGCCAGCCCAAAGTCTAGAAAGTTCAGGATTCTTGTGGAATCTTATTTGAGCTCAACGCTCGGCAAAAGCAAGCCCATTACTGCTTTCATAACTCATCAAACACCCAATTATTTCAGTTGCAAGTTCCAAACTTGCATGGCTGAAGTAAGTGTGAATATTGATGTTCTTTTTGTATCAGCCTTTCTAGGCTAAAATCAGTGACACAATCACCTACAAGCTCGTTTTTATTTTACGGTAGACCGGGGTGCACTGTTTCTACTGTGAATAGCTCTGTAGTTTTTCTCTTCGTGAGAACCAAAATACAACTTTTCCCCTGTGGAATTTCTGGTAAAGACAATTGTTTTTAATGGCTGGGTTTTTCTGTAAATCATAAATGTGTCTTGCAGTAATCTGCTTTTTGAGACCAGTTTCTCGTGCTGTCACTGATAAGGACTTCCTTAAGCTGGGCTAGGTAGCTGTAAGGAAGTCGATGTATTCTGTTTAGGGATTAGTTCTTCAGTAACAGCCTGAAGGTGACTGTCAGTCACCTGTTTCACAGTGGCCAAACTTGCCCCTCGGCAGAAGCACTGCGCCTTCTGTGCCCAGGGCTCCAACTGGGCCTCCGCTCCAAGTTGCAGCATTGACTGCGGGTGTAAAATCCCTGGTGCTTCCGCAGCCACAGCTGTGGGGATCTCTGCAACTTTTTATTCTGTTTATATTTGCTAAGTGATTACAGTAACGCCAGGTTGCCTGTACTTGGTACTCTCAGCCTGTTTTATCCCAAAGCAAATGCAACATTAATGCAAACCTGCCTGACAGGGTGCCTCGGGCCTGCCCTGGAGGAACCGGCTCAGGGGGTGACCTGCTGGGTCCTTCCCGCTGCTTGGTTTTTGGTGCCCGAGAGTGCCAGTGACTGTGCCAATGATAACCAGCCCCTGGCCCAGCATGGGGAACAGCACATTGCACAAATCGGTAAGGAGTCTTTTCTGTGGGGACAAAAGCTGCAGCAGCCCAGCATTCGGTGGAACCAGCCACAGTGGAAGGGTGGTTTGCTCTCCTCGGATCTGTTCACCAGCCTTGTTGCAATATCCAGAGTAGGTCAGTTGATCTGGGTCTAGTGCAATGGTTTTCTCTGAAAACTCTTTCTTTGTTCTGTGCTATGGATAGTATTTGATATTCTGAAATACGATTGCTTTTGTTTTCAGCCTCTTTAGAAACAAATAAAATATTTTCAACAAAATGGGGTGACTTGCTTTGTTATTATCCTTCCTATCTTTGGTAACCTCAGCTTCCTTCAGTTGTTATTTTTTTATAAGATGTGATTGCCTGATTGCAGTTTTATGGCATGATGGATTGTGCAAGCTTTTTACTCATAGATGCAGCTTGAAACACTTCGTTCACTTGCAGTTAATCAGTGAAGAAGATGAGGGAGGTGGTTGTGTTTGTGATGTAAAGGTTGCAGGAAGAACAAGAGTGCAATTGCTTACAAGCTCTAGTGATCAGTTCCTTAGGGCTGAGAAGCTTGGTGTTGGCCGGAAGCCTCCTGTCAGCCTCTCTTTGTTCCAGCCAGCAGACTTCAAGCAGACTTTTTTTTCCAGCCTTTCTCCTTGACAGCATGTGGTTGTGTGTTGGACATGGTTTGCCGTGTCAAAGGCAGGTGTATGGCAGGGGATTAGGCTGCACAGGGGGACAGCCTGCACCCACTAATGGTTATTAGCCCCAGAAATGCTGCCTTGTGAGGCAGTCAGGGACGGGGCTGTGGTCAGGGCTGGTACCTGCAGAGCAGTGTGTTCTGCAGGGAGGGCTGTGTGCTTTGGAGGGGGTGGGGGGGGCAGGTAGAGGCTCCTTTTAGCTTGAGCTGGTTGTGTCAGAGCGGTAAACAAAGGCATGTCAGTGGCAGAGAAGGGAGAGCAGGTTGGAACTGCTCCAGTTAGCTGATTTAGGAGGATTGCCTTTTGTTGAAATGTAAACTCACTGAGTCAAAACGCCTGGAAGTTTAAATGCAGAAGTGTAAGCTGGTAGATAAACATCTGAGTGCAGCCATTCTTTGTTCTCTGCTTCCAGAGTAGTGTCAACAACAGTGTGCTAGTGCCCAATGTCTTGTAACACAAGACACTACTACGCAGAAGTGGTGTGGTGGGCTCTCTAGTGACGTGCGCTGGAGTCCTGGTCTTTGCCCTGAGCTGTTCAGGGGCACAGCGCTGGGGGTAGGTGAGCCCCAGTACCCGCCTGTGCTCTTGGCTTTGCTGGGTGTAGATGCCACAGGTGCAGCGTGTGTGCCATGGGCTGGACACAGTTGGCCCAGCACAGGTGCTGTGCTGTGGCAGCAAAGGAGGGGACAGCGTTTGTGCCCAACTGGGTCTGTTTGGTAGGATAAGCGTCAGTAGAGGTGAAGCAAGTGGTAGAAGGAATTGTTCAGCTGTATTCAAAGCGAAGTAGATGTGAGCATGTATCAGCAGACAAACATCATGCAGTGTGGCCTCTTAAATGCTTTTAACGACAGTAGGGAAGTGATACCAAAGTTTCTTATTTGAATGATGTAGAATTAATTCTTTTACTAGAAGCGAGGCGCTTAGAGGTAGCTTAATAATCTTCTTTTTCAGTTGCAAAACAGATTTTTTTTTCACAAGTCAAAGACTAAAGAAGCAGAAACAGCAAACAGAAAGGAAGGTGAAAGTAGGCAAAACTGAACAGTATTTATCATTAGTTCCTGCCCAGCTTTGTGGATTTTTTTTTTTTTCCCCAATTACATACATGCCTCACTCACTCCAGGCTTCTCATCAGTGCTGGAATGGTGGAATCACTGGACAGAACCAAATATTTTATAGACCTTTCTTTTTTTTTTTTTTTTGCAGCCAGTAGCCCTGTCTCTGAGGGTAAAGCGCACTTGGTGTGCAGCCAGCACTGCACCATGAGCTGGTGCAGCCCCAAAACCCTGTTTGTTTCCCTCGGAAACCACAGCAAGGGGCCCGGGCTTTGTGCCCAGCAAGTGGCCCCGCGCCCCACTGAGCGAGTGCTGTGATGCCACCACCTTTCATGGCATGTCTGGAGGGAGCGAGTGCAGGTGCCAAGCGGTCTCTTCCAGCAGAGGCAGGGCACTGTGACAAGATGCCATGTTCCCTGGCACCGGTGCCCTCAACTGACAGCTCCCAGGAGCCACAATGTTCCTCCAGGTGAGCCTCAGCCCCCCATAGCCCTTTCTCTCAGCAGGAGCATTGTGGGAGCGCTGGCTGAAGGCAGAGGGAGGCTGGGTCAGGTTGGTTTTGCCGTAGTGTGGGTTTTGGGGGGTGGGAGGTGGGGGGGTTGTTTGTTGTTTCAGTGTTGGGGTTTGGTGTTTTTTTTCTCAAGTTGTTTTCTGGTTGACAGGTGAATGAATTAGATTAATCACACTGTGTTTCCTTATTGTAATGGGATGAATCAAATCCCTCCAAAAGCAAAAGCTGGATCAAGAGTTGGATTTATTAGCTCACTTACATTCCCCACCCACCTCTCAGTCTGTGCTCTTATGTTTATTCTTGGCTGTTGCTAGGAGAGCACATTTTTTTAAGGTAGATGCAGAGACTTTTGTTACAGTCATTTTGGGGACTCTTGAGTAAGCTGTTATATTCTGTGTCTACGGCAGGAATAACAAGAGCTCCCTGCCCTCCCCGACCCCCTAAATTTCAGCACAGCGTGTGGTGGTCAAGCTGACAGTGGATTTGTGCAGGGTTCTTGGTAATCAAAAGGCTCGATAAATATTATTTTTTTTACTCCACCAGTTTCTGGATTATTTTAGTTTTGTTACAATTCTGATCATGCATCATAGGACTGCAACAATGAGCTTTAAATAAGTATTCTTTGTGCACAGTAAAATAGAAATAAAGGAACATTTAACAAGTTAGCATTTCATCATATACATCAGATAGTAGGCACAATAGATAAATCAAGCAGCTTGGTTTTTATGTAGAGCATTTTCATGAAGAATGTCATGTAGACCAAAATGTAAGAGGAGCTATTAGTAACCCGCCCACACACCCTCCA
This sequence comes from Ibidorhyncha struthersii, assembly GCA_013398815.1. Classification (NCBI taxonomy): domain Eukaryota; kingdom Metazoa; phylum Chordata; class Aves; order Charadriiformes; family Charadriidae; genus Ibidorhyncha; species Ibidorhyncha struthersii. The sequence goes on along the minus strand of VZSZ01006035.1, from coordinate 702,834 downwards.
ACAGCCCTTTACTGGGGGTAAGGGGGCGGCTATGTGCACAAACCCGAAAACACTGAACAGTAGGAGGACAAATTAAGTTACTGTAGGCAGCAGTGTGAATATTAAAAACCTCTTCCTGTGAAAGAATACTTCAGACCCTGTAAAAACTGGTTCAGTTAAAAATAGATGTATTTACATTTAAGTCTGATCTAGCAAGTTTTCCCAGCAGGTGTAAGTTAAGCTGTACAGTAACTCTGCAGGTTGTACTCAGTCTGACTTGATTTGTGAATTTTTTTTTTTTTTAAGTTGCAGCTATTAGGCCTTAAAGCACCAGCATATTACAGCAGTGGGATGAGGAACTATCTCCATCTGCTTTGCTACCAGCACACTGCTGGGATGAATCCCAAACCTGTCATTAGATCACACTATTGTTAATTAGATGTTTTTTTCCAGCTCAAGATGTGTGGGTCATTTACCAGGGCGAGATTGTTTTCCCAGATACTCACAGGTGTCTTACCTCTACCCATAGCACTAGTTACTTACTTGAGGGCAGAATTTAGCTGTAGGTGTTTGCAGCTAACTGCTGCTATAGTAAAATATTTGGACAAATCCACCTGTTTTAGTTCACATGAACATGCTTTGTTTTTGTGAAGCCACTTATGCTACTTATTCAGGGAATATCAACTATTAAAATGCTAAATATTGTCAAGGTTAGCTCTTTGGTAAGCTGTCACGCCTATAGATGACACAGCCTCTAACGCTGGGTGCAGTGGCAGGATGGCTGGGTGTTACTCTATATAGAAGGAAGCGTTCATTTCACCATGCCAGTTGAGATAGTTATTTGTTTTATTTGGTTATTGTTCAACAACAAAGTTCAATACTTTCCAGGTGGAGCGTTGAACTGTCCCTCTGGTTCCCTCCCTTGTTGATAATAAAAAGGTAATGAAGAAAAATCCTGTACTTTTAGAGACCTAAAACCTCATTTATGCCAACAAGCTTCAGTTGCAATTTAATGTTACAATATTTCTTCATGGGAGCAGGAGGACTAAGCTGAGGCCCCTCCAGTGTCTGAAGATGGCTGTCCACAACCACCGTTAAAACAAAAAGCTAGTGTTGAAAAACACACAGTTTTACAATAAAAAAGTAGAAACCAATTCAATTCCCTTTTGTTACGAATATAAAGTTTCTTGTAAATATGTACAGTCCTTTGAGCTATTTCTATAGCAGGAAGCATTTCACGAACAAGACACAAGAGATACACTTTCAGGACTCAACAAGCCCATTTCTGAGGTCTTGAAGATCTTCCATGAGATGCAAAGATTTAAAGACTGATCTCAGTGACCTTTCAAAATATTCAGACCAGGAGACAAAAACTTTCAGCAAGTTTCCTGCCAAATCATCTGATCTAAAACAACCCAACAGACAAGAGAACGGAACACAATATTCATGAAACTCGCCAAAGGACACTGACAAGGCATTTGAATTTTTATGGGTTTCTAGAACAGGGTTAGCACAGGCTTGCAAGGGACTAGCAGAAGTTTAAGAGTGTGGCCAAGGGAAGATTGGATGCAGTTTTGCTCTTTCCAGTTGTAAAGAACATGGTTGTTCACTTAGAATGTTGCTATTGCAGATTGAATGATCAAAACCTGCTTTGAAAATCATTTGCTCTCTGCTTCGTGTTCACAGCAAAAGAGAATAGAAAGCAATAAATGGCTCAAGGTTAGATACGCAGAAGCAAAGGCGAAGGTGTGTTCAGTAACCACTAAAGCTGTTCATTGTGAGTATCCTCTTGTGCCATGACATTTGGTTCTTATTGTACGACAAGTTACAGCTCACGGGAGGAGCCAGCCCTGGGCTGCTCGTCTCTCTGGGGAACGTGGGACTGTCAGGACTACGGTATCATGTCTAAAGGGACCATGTTCAGTGCTGAGAGGAGAACACGAGCGTGACTGTAATTCTTGTCATAGAATAAGGCTTGTTAACTCTTCATTGCCAAATTTCCAGAGTAATTAACAGTTATTTTGCAGCATAACCTAAAGGTTTCGGTTAATTTACAAGTGAGGTACAATACACTACTCAGCAAAGCAACCTAAAAGGAGAGAGCAGCCAGTGATGGTGCAGCAGCATGCAGTGAACTGTCATGCAGAAGACCTGGATAAAGTCTTACACCCCAGTAGCTTATAGGTAATGCACTTTGTCTCAGGGCCGGGCACATGGGATTGTTTAAAGCAGGGTTCTTCCCTCCCCATCAGAGCTGCTCTAGAGCAATTTCAGTGAGAACAAAATAACTTTCAGAAGTGGCAGGTGAACGGACTAATGGGAAGTAATTTTTTTGTGTTCTGTAGAGAATATCCAATCACACCTTCTATTGAAAGACTCACTCACCTTGGCCCTTCTCTTTCCAGGCCATCAGGAATTCCCAGCATGTCTCAGAACTATGATCAATTATCTGGTAAGGGGTGCTAA
>VZSZ01006035.1:672126-700377 GCA_013398815.1 Ibidorhyncha struthersii | reverse complement strand
TTATTTTTCTCCGTGAACTACTAGGGACTAAAGTGAGTACAAAAAGTTCATGAACTGCTTGAAAGAGTAACAGTAGTACAAAGTGCAAAAACAGGAGTGCAGGAAAGTGCAGAGAAATTAACTGAGATGCAAACAATCTTCAAAAGCGTCACGTCTCCCAGCTTTGGCCCAGGAATGCTGTTTTGGTAACTGGGCAGCAGACATATGGAGTGCATATACTCAGTATATTTCCTTTTTTTTTCCTGCAGGTCAAGATGAGTAACTTTGTCTAGCTGAGACTTACACTGAAGACTGGTCCCAGACCTGGCAGGGAAATAAAATGACAGTTACAAGTTGCACGTATTTTTCTCACATATGCACAGGTGCCAGCAGCAGTACATCACCTAACTAGTGCTGCTACCGCTGAGCAAGTGCTGTATGCCTGCTTGCTTCTAGGTGGCATAATTCTGACAAAGGCAAGTACTATCGGCATCACTCTGAACACAGCAAGCTCCCACATTCCTTTCTCCAGACATCATCCCCCTTCAAGTCCACAGTAACTCGATTTCTGTTGGTAAATGCACCTTTGCTTTCAGATCTGGAGGACTTTAGCCAGTTGCAGAGTCAAGCTGCTTTTGCAGTTACAGAACTAGCATGAGGGAAGGCGTTCCCAGGGCCAGTAAGTTACACCATATGTGCTCTGATTTAATAGATCTTGGGGGGGGAGATTTGATGTGCTCTTGTACTTTACAGTCCCATCAGCCCTTCCACACCTTTTCCTGAGAACAGAAAGGTTCTCCAGGCTCCTCACTTACCTTATTGACTTGAGCAAGAGGAGTTCTGGCACCACTCACAGGCATTCGTCCTCGGCTGCTCTCTTCGAACAGTCTTCCAGGGGACCGTTCTCTGCGGGTGCTCAGAAGCCGGCCTGGAGATTTCTCCCTCTCCAGGGGTCGCCCAGGTGACTTGTCCCTCCGCAGCTCTGTCCTTCCCTCGCGGTACCGATGTGGTGTGCTTGGTTCTCGAGGGTGGCTTGGACCTTCCGGTGGTCCTGGGCTTGATGCTACCCGCTTGGTTATGTGCTCGTTGTATGTGGGCGGACCTCTCTTGTTAGGGCTACTGTCATTCAAAAATAATGGACGCGAACAGCTGAGCGACAAAAACCTCACGTTACATTTTCTTTTAGCGAAAATGTAACTTTCCCCAAACACCCAGCAGTGTTTAGGTGAAAAAGCATCAGACCTCCCTGAGCCAGGATGAAAAGTGCAGAGGTATTTTGACAGCTGAGTATTCATTACATTAGCAACACTAGTAAAGTGCTTAACAAATCGCCAACGTAAGTCATGTCTGTGCATCCAGCCACAAAGTACCCATTTTCATATACCTAAGCAGTATACTTTTCCACATCAAAGTACACTAAAATTTGATATATGCCTTTTCGCATACAAAATGTTTAGTAACTTCAGGATGTTGAGGCCAGGTTAGGATGAGCTACAAGCCTCAATTTCTCAGTTTCCAATGCACAATGGCATAGTTTTATTCACCTGGCTGAAGTATCCCTGTTCTGCTGAACAGAACAAGATGACATCACAACTTCCCAGTGCCATCTCCCCCAGGCTTACTCGTTATTTAAGAGGAAGGGGCTCTTGCTTTAGAGATTGTTACAGTCATTCGATGTTTACTGTCATATCAACAGCATCTAAGCTCAGCAAGCTTTGAAGTCACAGCTATGTCACAACATGAAAGGAAAGCAGCTGAAGATCACAAAGCATTTGTGGAGGAGATTACCCACACATCCCTACACAGTTAATGTTTCTTTGCCTTCTGGATTTTAAAACATCAGTGACTCTACTCCTTGTTCCATGCCAGCATTACAATGACTGGCTAATGCCAGCCTGTATCTCCAAGAATGGAACAAGGGCATCCAACACTTGGGGGAAAAAGCCATCCGGAGCAAAGTTTGCTTACAGAGGTGCACAAGGACCATAACACAAGGACTTCATCATACCTGCGTGTAGCAGAAGATCCTCTGTGGTGCTGCTCATTGTTGGTCTCCTTCACTAGATTGCCCTTACAGCAAATCACCCTTAATTTGTCTTGGTAGGAGGAGGCCAAGTAGATAGCTCCAGATGAAATTGCAGGCCCTAGGTACCGCGGGTTTGGTATCTCCAAGTGGGCTCGTGCAGGAGTTCTGGGTAAAATTGCAGGAACAAGTCTTTACAATGACAACACTGTACCTTTTGGGGGGAAGTACACATATTCTTGCTGCACACGCTGTTCAAAGTAATGAAACAAGAACAACTTACCCTAGAGAAGCTCGTGCCTGAATCTCGATCACTTCAAGGGAATTGAAGTGGGTCACGAACAGATAGGGCTCCCTGTAGGCTGAAGGAACATCACAGGGGGAGGAAAACCAAAATAAAATTCTCCATTAAAAACTTCTAAAAAGCATCAGTGAGCACAACAGAGCCTCACAGCCCCTTGGGAAAACTAAGGGAATGTATTTTCTGTAATAAGACATAGACCCTATTACTAAATAGGGAGATGCAAGCTAGAAGAATTGTTACTTTGAAACTATCTGTATCTCAAGAATTTCACTAACCAAAGTATCATGAAAAAGGCATTACAAACAGACTGTTAACAGAATCCCATTAGGTAGTGGGAAAGGCCTGAGGGAACCACACTGACCTTATATATTCTTGACTATTTCAGAAACTTCCAAGCATCACTGACAGACTAGGAACATTAAGGAAATATAACTTTGGTTTAGCTTTCCTCAACTTGTTTATAGCTCAGAAGATTTGCCATTTGAATTTATAATGATCTTAAATCATGGAAAAATCGCCATAGCTTCTGGGAGAATGGGGCCAGGGAAGAGGACACGGGAGTGCTGAGTGAAAAATACCTGTCCCACAAGGTTGCTTCCCAGTTTCAGTAATTTCCATAATCCAAATGAATGTCCCTCAACACCTACCAAAAGCTAAGGGCAAGCGATTCCATTTCAGGTCATCTGTCCTACTGCGTCTTCCATAGGAATCCACAAAGACACCAAACTCTGCCAATAAAAGTAATGTCATATCATGAGCATGAACCTGAGTTTTACTCATTTTATTTTTGAAGGGACACAGGCAATTGACCGTGGGCTTTTTAGCAGGGACAGGGTGCTTACTGTCTTGCAAATCCCAGTGTGACATGAATGACTCTGACATTGAATTGGATAGATGTAAGAGTACTTTCAGTACCAAAAGGTACTGCAATTCTAGGTCTCTCTATACCAATTAAAGTAAGGTTATTAGCTAATCTACAGTTGGGAAGACCACGAGACTCCTACCCTAACTCACCCAAAATTACTCTAAGTGGGCTTTTGAAGACTTCCTGTGCATTTCCATGACACTAGCCTAGAGGGCCAACAAAAGTAGCTATATGAAAAAAATAACACCCTCTTCTATTTCATCACAAGAAGATTAAAAGGTCTCATCCATCCGCATGGAAACCAAACAAGAATGCCAAAGTTTGAAAACTCCTTAACATTTTATCAAGATAATCAAACACCTCTTTACATTTAACATTGCGTACAATCCCTTCCCTTAGGCACAGAAGCCTACTTGTGGCAACTGATCCACAGGCATGGAGAACTTGTGAGCCAGAAGCAAGCTGACCAAAAGCACCTCAGCAGACTGGAGCAGTAGGTGCTATTTTAGTGCCAACGCCCTGTGCATCTTACTGTTTAAACCACCAGCCACAACTCTCTCAGGGCTTTTAGATTCACAGTCTTCATTGAATCTTTGTGACCAGGTACTAGAGAGTCAAGTCTGTTCAGCTTTCCTTTACAACGCTACTTAGGTACCTTCTGACAGTTCACGTACCAGAGAGAGCAGTTGTAGTGCAACAACTGCACAACACACTTACCATGGAAACACAGCAGATACTCCTCCCTCTGCCCTGTTGGGTTCACTTGAATGATACTGACTGGAAAACTGTTGGTGGAAGCAGCAAACACAGCAGAGGCCAAAGTGTGGTCATTTTTATCCAGAAACTCTGCAAAGAGAATGGAGAAAACCAGCTTGATCAGCACCAACATTTTCGTAAACTGCTTTAGAAAAGCCCCACCAAAAGAATATGTGGAGCCACTTGGTGCGTTCCTCAGGAAATCTCTCCTACCCTCCAGCGTGTACTGCTTCATCTCAATTTCATAGAACTTGTTGGTTCCAATGATGATGCTGTAAGTGGTCAAATGGATGCAGCTGCAAGGCTCAGACGTTTCGATCTCCTGAAAAGAGGAAAGTATGGACCCATATTAGTTCCCTATAACAGTTTACAGATTTTGCTTATTCTGGAAGATGATTGTACATTGCCACATTTATCTTTATAAAAGGGAGAGATGGCAACCTCAAAGTCGCTAACAGTCTCTCAAAAGCATATGGAAAAGTACTCTTGCTAGAAGAAAAAGTTTTGTTTTATTGGAAGTGATACATGCTCGAATATAGACCTGCATATCAGCTCAACTCCAGGTGCTAACCCTAATAAGAACCTCTTCCTTTTGGAAGAATACACTATTCTGGAAGATACTCTTCTGCTCTGTAGCTCAGTTTTCTGCAGCAGTAGGGAGGGCTCCCTCCTTACACTACGTCACAGCCATGCCAATGACTGCAGGTCTGAACAGCGTGTCTGGAGATGACATAAGACCAGGACTGAGCAGTTAGGGTTGAACGACAGACTTGTCACTAGGAAGTCTATCAGTCAAAACTGCCCCAGCTCCTGAACAGCTGTGCTAGAACAATCACTTCCCCACCTGGGAGTCACCAGAAATCAGGGCAGCTGCTAGAAAGGCAGACAGAAGATCCAAAGACAACTGCAGCAGGATTGAGCCCCAGTCAAGTCCCAAACCCTTTATAACCCACAGAGCAAAACTCTTGTCAGTAGCACATCCATCACTGTGATTCCCTCAGCAGAAAGAATCAGCTCCCTAAAGCATCTCTGCTGTTAACACTTAAGAAATTAGCTTGATGGCTCCTTAAGCAATAGGAAGACAAACATGCACAACCTTCCTTCTTTGTACAACATTAACACAGACATGTTGTTCACCAAGATTTGCACTGTGATTGACCAGCTAGGATAGCTCCGCTGGTTAGCCTGACACAACCCACAGATCCTCAGATCTTCTGAGGAGAAGATTCCCTGCATAACTCCTACTTTATCTGGAAATTCAGTTGGCAGAACAGAAGAGCATATTCTGGGCTTGCTGCCATCTTGTTAGGATCTAAATTCAGTTGTCTGGACTAGTGAAGAGAAGGAAAACCTGCCTTCTAAACCACGCCTTTGCATGTTCTGCATGTAAGCATGTAAGCATGGCGGTGAATGGCAGCAGTGGCAGAGGACGGTGACTCTACATCTTCAAGTGTTTCCTGCCGGCTGCTGCACCATTGTGAGCAAGAGTTGATGTCAGCTACAGTGCTTGTAGATGTTTCAGGTCTGCTGGCATCCATGTTGTTTGGGCCAAGATCTTCTCCATCAAACATGTCTTTACTTCCAAGGAGGCCAGCATCTGAATCACTGTGCCGACTCTGCTTCCTTACAGCAGTGCAAGTGTAGCATTCTGGGCATAAAAGCCTCAGTCAAGCTGTAAACTGAACAGCTGCCTTCAAAGTAATCTGCAGACGCTCAGAGGGATATATATGCTTTGACCTGGACATCTCTTAACTTGTGCATTGGAGAGGACATGAGTTTCTGGGTACCAGCCCATTTTAAGGCGGGCAGTGTTTAAACTCTCTGTTCTGAGGAGAGATCCCTAATACATTGTTTTTTTCTGGATGCATAAGAGCATATAAAATTTATTCATGACAGTTCATTGGACTTGTCTTCAAAAGGAGTAGTGGGTTAGATGCTCAGAGTATTATCTGCTTGCAATTGGCTGTCTGAAGAAGAGTTGCCATAGTTCTGCTTTTCATACCCGTGCACGGCAGAAAGAAGCAATACTTGTACCAGTACCGCACAGCACCGGTGTCGCAGGTAGACAGGGTTACATATAGAGGAGATCTATGTCTTACTGCCTCGTTTGCTGGCCAGGAGAAAGTACACATATTTCAGGGCAAGTATAAGAAACAGCTGCCCATCCTGGGATGGAATGACACCAAATACCCTTTGATTTTCACTGGTACCGTAACCCAATTCAGATACCCATTCATTCCTTAACTGCAAAGAAGAGAGAAGTCATTTGTTATGGATTCCTGCAAAGACAACAGAGGTGTGGGAACACTGCTGGATAATTAAGAAGAAAGCCTTTTGGGGGTAAATAAGCGAGGGTATGATTACTGCTGAGTCCAGTATCTCAAAAAATCACAGTTCTGTCCTGCATCTCTCCAAATATGGCAACTCTTATTAAAGGAAATCGCTGCCTACTCCAATTTTAGTCCATGCACATTGCAATTTGTTATCATTTTAGCTGACAAAAAATGTTCTTATGCATGCAAAAAGGTGTAAGGTGTTAGCTACAAAGCAAAGTCTTAGTGCAATATTTGAATTACCTTACCTGAGGGGAATTACTAAGCTTACCTTTCTGATACAGAACTTGCTCAAGCTCTCATTGTATCGCAGAACAACCACTTTATTGGGCATGGCTGCACAGATACAAAGACCATTCTCAACCTGTAAGGAAGATTACAAGCATAGTTCAGGATGGTAATACAGAGTAAATTCTAATGCTGAGCGTGTGAAACAGATCCGAGTACCTCTTACCACAAAAAGAACTTTGCAGAGATATGCATGTACATTTTTTATAGGGTAGTTACTGTGAATTAGTGAAATAATGAAAAGCATCTTCTCATTCTCAAAAAAGAACATAAATTTGAACTGCTTCTGTGATTTCTTTTATACTTGAAAGAAGTTAATAAAAAATTAGAAGATTTTCCACAGAAAAATGTTTCATTACAAGGGATAAGAAGGTTAGGTCTAAATTTTAACCCCTGAAACTGTTATCTTAAACATGACTTTGAAATGAATGATGTTCAGTTTGTTATCAAAGTAGTCCATAGAAGTAATTGTTAATGAGAATTTTTGCTGTGGATAAATGTTCCGTACTAAAACTGGGAATTAATGTAAATATCAAGAGTTACCAAGTGACACAAACACCTAAGTAAATTTACTCATCTGGAAACTGTCACATGACATTCAAGAACAAACAGTGGATGGAATTCACTAATTATAAATCTCAAAATTGAAGTCAACTGTAAGGAGGCAGTTATACTATGCTATGCTGCTTTTCTTATTATGTAGCAGTTTGGGCTATAACCATCATGTCATCCTGACTGAATTAATTCATATTAGTAGTAGATCCTCCATACTGTCTCCAGCTCAGCCTCTCTTCAGCCCCTAAACTCCTCCTACTCGAACAAAAAGATGTAAAACAAGAATATAGACCTTGGATTTGTTGCCAGTGAAAGAAAGATGCTGATTTCATTAATATTAATCTCAGTGAAGTCTAAAGGGTGGTCTGGGGGCACGAGGGAGCTGTATCCCACCTTGCCGGCAGCAAAAAGGTGACATCCTTTGACAGCCTCAAAGACGTTTGGTGAGACATCGGGCTGGGCTGGGAGGTGAGACTGGGCTAGAGATTGCTTCACTTTCTTTACATCAACAAGACACAGGGCCCTTTCTTCTCCTGGAAACAAAAATGGTTACATTTCGTCAAGGGAAAACTCCCTATTCTCTACAAAAGCCTGTTCTGTTACCTAAGCAGCAGCTTATCATTACAGGCTGTTACTGTGGTAACAGTCACAAAGTACCATGCAGAATTCATTCCATATTATTCCTATTAAAAGTGAAACAGAAAACTTACGAAAAACCCAACCACACAATAGGCAGTAAATCCACTGGGAGAACCACCATTCTCTCTGTGGATTATTAGTGTTGCTAAGGTCTACTAGATCACAATAACAGTGGCCTCATTAGGACACTATTCAAAATTAGCCAGGAATTTTTCTTTTACCCTTCAGGACTTCTTGAAGTACAAGGTGCTTTAGCCTCTCTGTGTTTTTTTTCTCTACCATCACAAATAAAGCATGGACAGCTTAAAACTTTACAAGGGGGAAAATGCAGAACAAATAGAAACAGAGAGAGAATTTGTTTTTCATTCTCTACAAATGTCATATAGACACTTGATAATTTGGGTGTTCAGATGAAGATACGCCCTAAAGTTCAGCATGCCTACATCAGTGTAGGAAGGATTATGTCTGGAAAACCACAGATGGATAGATTAAAGCTGGTGTTCGTTTCATAAGGGAATCTTAAACAAACCATAAAAGAAGTCCCAATTTTGTTCATGGATTAGTGCTTAGAGCAAGAGGTTAAGAGTTGTTCACATCGTGGCCCTCCAATGGTTGACTATGTTAAAAAGAAAGGTGATGTACTGATTAGGAAGAGATCTGCTCACTGATCAGCTCAACACTTTTAAAATTGAACTTAAAATGATGACTAACCCCTAAACTGGAAACGTTTCATCTCTGGTTTCTCCCTCCCTCAGCTTTGGAAACAGACATCACCTTCTCATGAAGGTTTAACTGAACCTTCATCCACATATTCATTTACAAGAAAACCTCAGACAATACTGTGTTAACCACATTAATTGATTCCTGAAAATATACTGGTAAAAAAAAAGAAAAGAAACCTGTAAGGAATCTCAAGGAAAGCCTGGCCCTTTGGCCCCGCAGTACTCTGAGCAGTACAAAGCAATTGCCATATATTTACTGCAGGACAAATGGTAACATATAGCCCCCTACCTGCTATCATGAGTAGCTTCTCCAGATCCTTGATAAGGTGAATTTGGAAGACAGCACCCATTCCTGGGATGTGCGTTAAGGAATTCTTCAGTACATTCAGGGCATAGAGACCTTCTTCTGCACCCACCAGTACTACCTACAGCGACAACAGGAAAAAAATAAAAATAGCACTACATGAGGAGAGCAAGGAATGCTCCAAGAGCAAACTTGGATGATACTGTTTACCAGCGAAGAGAAGAAACAAACCAACAAACAAGTCTATAATTACAGAGATCACTGTTAAGATACCGTTTCCATGAATGAAATACCCGATGCTCAGAAAGGCCCAACCGAACGTTATCATTACCTGGTCACTGAAGGGCATTGTGCAATTTATATCCAGACGGTCTTCACCCTCCAGTTTCAGCAGGGAGTTTCCGAGCAACTTCTATAAATGACAAAAAGATATTTTTTTTGTTGAGTTAATCTTGCTGGTTTTCTCTATTAGTATTTTAACAACATAAGGTCATCATTTCAGACAGGTAAAAGTTTGGCACAGATTTTTCTCAAGAAGCTAAAAGTTGCAAGGATACCTCCTACAAAAGAATTAGTAAACTTTTATCTACCTGAAACACAGTCAGGCAAACCCACCAGAATTACTCTAAACTCAGACAGAATCTATTGTTGTCCCTATCCTTTCCTTTTCCCCCAGTCTCCTGCAATAGAGCAGTGAAATTTTCCTAGGGAAAGGATTAAAAAAAAAGAGTCCAAACGTTGGTGGGAGCATGTATTTTTCCTCAGAGACAAAAGGCATGCTAGCGTGAGAAAAGAGATGATTCCCTGCCTCTGAAGCTAACATTTTAACATGCAATGCCATAGAATCAAATCTCCCTTTATCAGAAGATAGAGAGTTATCAATGCAACAATGATGAAAAAGGCTATCCAAAACCAAAAGAACTCCATGTAACCTCTTACTCTTATCAGGAATAAAATTTAAACCAAAAAACAGACGCACCCCCCCACCCCCAAAACTAAAAAACCCCGACCCCGTAAGAATGGGAGAGGAGGGAGCGTTTTGCTTCTTTCTTTCTTTCAAAGCTTGCTCATTCCATGTGGTACATTATGAGACTGGATTTAAACCATGTCCTAACTGCTCACTTGTCCTTTTCTGTTTGCTGGAATTCCAGAGATGTAATTTTGGGATCCTCTTACGATACTCCCCAAGTCTAAAGAAGGGTATTGTGATATAAAGCATCAGTCTCACACCGCACTGGCTTCCTGGCGCTCATATTGTACATCATAAGGCAGAAGTAATAACTTACCTTTAGTTAAACCTCAGTATGTCAAATACTGAAAAATTATTTTTCAAAACTCTGCTCCCTCCCAGAATATTTTATTATTAAATGAAACTTTTATACTCACAGCATCAGCCTCAGCTTTTTCTCTGGAAACTCTCCCACCTGCCACTATTGATTCCAGTGCTGTGACCCAGCGCTGTTTGTCAGGGAAGCTGGGTGCTAACAGGTAGAGTGTTCTACCAGGCCAGCAAGTGGTGTGTGGATGAGACTCCAATTTTAGGATATATGGCACATCTGAGATGTTATATAGATAGAATAAGACTTAGATTAGTTTTTGGAATAGTGTCAGTAGACTTAAAATCAACACCTTTCAGCCTCATTGGAGAGAAGTTGTACTTATCACGATGTGTTACCATGGCAATTTATACACAGGTTTCTCCTTTACAGGTCCTGCTAGCTACTTAAAGCTAAATATTAGCTGGATGTATGCAATCCATACATACAATGCTGTCTCTACTACATAAAAATAATTTCTTGCCTTTTATTCCAAAGAGAAATACCATTGTGAAAAAAAGTACAAAACCAGCCACTCGACTAAAGTTTTCCCTGTACTGTTCAAGAAAGATCTGTAAAAAGTGGTTATGGAAACCTTTGTTTTTAACAATCTGTATCCTTTAATGTTAAAGTAAAGACATACATAATCTTTTCATCAGTTCTATTCAATACATACAAATCAAAACATCGACATTTTTTCATAATAAGAGACTATACACCCCACAGTATTCCTAAGTTAATGACTTTCTGGTTAGAGCACAATGGTGGCATGAATTATGACACTTCACACTTGATAGAAAGCATTAAGAGAAGAAATCTAAATAAACCGAGTGCTTTTAAGTATGTTACAAACTTAAAATTTACTTCCATTTGGCTTGATGATTATATTATTCACAGTTCAACTACCATGACAGAAGCGACCGCCCATGTGTAATTGAATCTAGATGACTGACCTATTCACCTAATTCAAATAGAGGTAACCTCAAAATTACACAGTTACAGAACGGAAGTTAAAGGGAGAAGATTTTGTTCAGCTAAACAGAGTGCCAAGGGATGGCAATCCAGATGAAATCCATTTGACCTCATCTACGTAAGATTCTCACCTGTCTTTGCTGTATTGGTAAGTTCAGTAGCTCCTACAGCTCCGTGTACAGTTACATCACCATCAGGAAGGCAGAGCTCAAATTCCTCCAGAGGCCTCTGTCCAGCTGCAGGAAGAATGGGGAGACAGATTAAGAAAGAACGAACAAGTAAGTAGCAAGAAAATAATTGTGATAGCAAAATGGAAGTGGATACAGACAGGATGGTTCACAACTGAATTATTATGACATACCAGCTAAAAAAACTCTTAAGGATCTAGGAAAACAACAATGTTGCCTTATTACAGAAGATTTAGCTAAATTGGGTATGGCGACAGTAAGCAGCAACAATCTTTAAGCCTCTCAACTCACCAAACAATATCTGAAGATTAAAAAAAATGTTCTTCCTAGAAATGCTAAGTTACCTTCTCTTGCTTCTGCATCATAAATGAGCACTTTCGTTCCTTCCAGGACAATATACTTCCTGTCCCAGCCCTGTTGCCCACGTTTATTATTCCTGAAGGAAAAAAGCACAAAGCCATGTTGGATCTTCTGCTTGGATTCTAAATAAAACGAGCATGCAACTCCTAGAAAGACAAATTTCGGCGCTAATAAGTAATTGTAATGGGCATGTACCAATTACCACATTGTAAGAGCCAGGATAACATAAGGAACTATTCCAAATGTTTCAGCACCTGATATGGCACCAAGATTCATGTTTATACCTTGGCACTTTCATCCATCCTTCAAGACGTAGACTGCTGCTTGGCTCCTTCAGCTGCAGACCGGGAGAATTCATTTTATCCCGGCAGAATGCTTCAGAGAAGTGCGTGGCATATTCTGCTGGCAGTCCACAAGTAGCTGGCAAGCAAGTTGAGCATTTTGGGTGACACATCACCTGGCATTCTGACAAACGGACAGAGAAAAACTTCTGTTGAATGACAAAAAAAATCATGACACAGCTGCCTCAACTTCTGAGCACAAACCCCAGCTTTTCCAAGAATCTCCCTCTACCCTAAACCATCAGATGTTTTCTAATGTAGGATGTTTACACCAACTAGTTTCAAAGTCTTCATACTTGGTCCTTTCTTCAGCTTTCACTGAAAATCTGTTCTAGACGGCTGATGCTTTTTCATCCAGTTACACTTTGTTTATGCGCACACTCTGCTCTTACCAAGACATTTAGACGCTTGCCGTCCAAAGTGCACAGTATCCAGACACACCGCACATTTTGTTGCTCTCATATTTAGCCCCACATTAAAACGATGTGGGATATTATGATGCATTCGCTCTTTCAGGCGTCGGCTGTACTCTGGAAGTGACAAAATTTATTATCAGGATGAAAACTGTGATAGGAGTGAAAATTATAGAAGGTTTTGACATTTAAGGCCAAGGTAATAAAAAGTGCCTACAGATCTCTATCAAAGCCCTGCTGAACATAGACACATTTTCCTTTGCAATCTGCAAATCTTAAGCTACATTACCACCTCAGTAATTACCTTATACAGATGCCCAGAATGTGCCACTTGAGAACAGACTGTGGAACCGAAATGGCTAATGTTTGGTGTCGCAAGATTATGTCAATCAAACCATCTAAACTTCAAGGCTGCACTTAGCTCCAATTCTTACAATGTGCTAAACTAATCTCTCAATTTTGCTTACAGCTAACAAACCCTTCAACACCTATAATGGTGTAATCAATACACAGCAGGCCGTCTTCATACAGCCTTCATGCTAACCATCATTGCCAGCGTATCTTCAAGCGTACCTAAAATCCCTGCTAGTGGATCTATATGGATCTATACTGAACACAGTTTATCCTTCAAGGCATGGTCTTCTACTGATGAACACGGTCCTCCTCCCTGCCCACCATCTGCCTCCAAGGACATGTTCCCGTGCCAACGTTACCCATCCTTGTGCTATAGCACCCTCTGCCTCCCCGGCAGCTATTGTGATGATTGGACCAGTTTGTGGGTTCTGGCTTTTTCCAGCTAAAGGCTGGAGGTCTTAGTTCAGAGACTGGGCTCAACACTCACTCTGGAATACTGGTTAACTAAGAATAAATGAGCAGAGGCCTCAATCCTTTGATTTGTTTCTGATGATTCTCTCCCCTCCATTCTCAAGGATATGGAAGAGTATCCCCTTTTTCTAGTTAACAGGATATCAATGTCATATCTTTGACCTGGTATCTTCCTTTTATGCCTAACTGAAGTTTTTTCCCCTTTACCAAAAGTCTTGATAGAATCTTTCTGCTCAGCAGAACAAATCTGCAGTTTAGACAAGTAAAAAATGTTAACTGCTAAGAAACAGCCATAAATCCTTTTGATCAATGCAGAGAGTAGTACAGAAAACACATACTCCCTTGAGTATCATCTGATATTCCTAGCATGAAAAAAATCTGTTTTTGAAATTTAAAAAAAGAAGAGATAGCATTAAAATAGTAGATGAAAAAACAGTAACAGAGAAGTTCACCAAGAACCTACCCTCTGGTGTGGAAGATTCCTTCCTGCGACTGGAGGGTGGAGCTAGCAAACTGATCGGAGTAGGCTGATGCTCTGGTGAGCGGACTATGGCAGACATGATGATCTGCTGCCTGGCTGTGGCTGGAGTAGATGGATGAGGGTGGTCTGATATTTTCCGATGAGCAGCTATAGACGAGATAAATGCCACTCATTAACATAAGCAATATGAAACGCTAGTTGAGAGCAGTGGTTCTGTGTAACCATTCAGTGGTTACAACCCACAGAAAAAAGTGTAGCCTTACTGCATCTTCACAGCAGTAGATAAGAATTAAACAACACGTGTTATTGCTATAGTGGCACACAATTAAAGGCACGTTTTCAGACCAAAAACGTGCGTCTCCTTCCAGATTCACCTTTTCTGTTAACCCCTACCTTCTTCACGAGCAGATCTGAGTTCAATGCGTGTTTTCTGTAGAGCCTCCTCCAGCTCAGCAGAACGAGCCTTCTCCTTCTCCAGTGCCACTTTCAGCTCATTGTATTGCAGGGGAACCTGTGTGGGTAAAGAAGGGTCCTCTTTCCGCCGACTAAACAGGCCCTAGCAACAGAAACACACAGACAACTCCTAACTCCTAGTAAGAGATGGCTTAAACTAGGCAAAGTGAAACTAGCTAGTGGCAGTCCGGCCAGAGGGCCTAATGGTAATTCTGATTTTTAG
This sequence comes from Ibidorhyncha struthersii, assembly GCA_013398815.1. Classification (NCBI taxonomy): domain Eukaryota; kingdom Metazoa; phylum Chordata; class Aves; order Charadriiformes; family Charadriidae; genus Ibidorhyncha; species Ibidorhyncha struthersii. Next base: position 686,037 of record VZSZ01006035.1, on the reverse strand, counting down.
TTCACATTGGATGGATGGAATTTTAGTTCATATTGGCACTGGAGAGAAAATGTTGAGGTATGGATTAATTTAAAGAGGGACGTACATTACCTGTTAGTACTCACACCTTGAGTTTCCGAAAGCATCTAAACAGAGGATCTCAAAATATGTGGTTAAAATTAAATTACTTAATTCAAAATGACAGAACGGCTTATGACAAAGATGTGACACAAGTCACATCACCTGACTAATCAATCCTATGCTCTAACTACAAGACAACCACTCTAGATACACAATATGTTCATACACACATACATACTTACCATTAAAAAAAAAAAAAAGCATGGTTAAAATTCTGTGGTCCTACAGCCTCACTGAAGTGTAGCTGCTGGGTTGTAACCTAAATACTGTAAGAATAACAAAATACTGGAAAAGCCACAAAGAACACATTCTGCCTAGTAAAGTTTGCGTTCAGCAACTCAGGATGCTCTTAAATGAGGACACATTTGTGTTACACAAAGAAAGATAAAACAGAATATTATGAATACACAGCACGTAACTAATCACAAAACCATCGTTGAATTCCATGCCTCTCAAACCTTATTCACCCACCTTTTTCTTTTTTGCTGGTTGGTCCATCTTTGCCTGCAGGAAATCAATGAGTTTGGTTTGCTGAGAAATAGTGCCCTCCATTTTCACTTTTTCATGGGAATAGAGAACCTGTGAACCACACACACATATGAGAAATTTCATCTTAATAGAATAAACAGATAACTCGATAGCAGAATAGACCTAAAAAATAGCATAAGGAAAGTGTCACACAGAAACAGTAGATCACATCCAAAAAACTCCATGGGAAGTGTGGTTTTAGGATGGGGAACACTGAGTCCTGCCCACCGTTTCCTCACCCTCACCTGAATGTTTTCTAGCTGATATTCCAGGTCGCTTCTTTCAGTCTTGAGAAGATCTGCTCGATCTAGAGCCTCTTGCAGACCTTGAGTTAGGCGGAAGATGTGATTCTTTTGCAGATCCATTTGCTGCTGCAGCTTTGCCTGCTGTTAACAGGAAAACAAAGGCCAGTGTTTTGCTTTGTTGTTTGCCTGGTTTTAACTAAAAGCTATTAAACGTTATCATTCCCTGTAAAATAAGCATCATTGCAGAACTTAAAAGTAAACAGACAATTTTTTAAAGTATTGTAGTTTTCCAGCTATTAAAAGTCTTCCCTCCCTTCAGAATGCGTTACAACTAAACAAGCATTTCTATGCAGTGTATTTATATTAACTTGTAGCAACACCATTTCTTTCAACTGCATGTTCAGGTTATTTGGTTTTTTTAGCATTTAAAATCTTGTAATTGTTAATTAGGCTGCACATACATGAAGAATTTCTCTATGCCATTTTCTCAAGGTCTCTATACAATCACCAGAAGCCATCTCAGTACTTTACAATAATAATAATTTTAAAAAAAATCTTTCCTATAAACCAGTATAAACTCCCTCCTCTATAGTCATATAAGATAAGGAAAATTATGTCCAACTGTTTACATCTTTGTTTCCAACTAAAAACAGAAAAGGGCACATGATAAACCGCTCATAATTCTTCCAGGTTTTATACTTTCTTGATGAGAAAGTCCCTGAGTATGAAAAACATTAACGCTCATATATTATGAAGAAAGAGCCAGAAATATTTCACTGTGATGTATACTGGAGTTCTCAACTCCAGGATAACTTGCCAGTACCCCAGGTACACCAAAAGGCTCTAATTGCCCTGTCTAATTGCCTGTAACCACCCTTCCCTTGAAATCTTCCATTGCAACACCTTCCCCCACTACCTAGGTCTGGCTGCCTGCGTTCAATGTCTCACTGATATAGTGCAGGTGTGTAACTTTGGAGCAGACTTCTGTGAACCAAGCTAAATGAAAAAAGAGCTGTGCAAAGCCTCACCTGCGGCGTCCACCCAGGCACACTCAGCACATTGGCTCCAGAGCTGTTTTTAAGCTATGGTCCTTCCGCTTGGTGCGGTCAGAGCTATGCTGTAAGAATTCTGTGCCTGGGCACAGACCTTGTCCTGCAGACCTGACCTAGGATGTGCCTCATCACTACAGGCTTCTGTAATGGTCACTGAGCCACTGGCTGAACCCGATTACCTTCACCAAACGTGCTCTGCTCGGGTACTGTGGGACTGTGCCCACTGGCTGCAAGGTCCCTGTCCTTGCCTGACTTGCTGTCACCCTTGGCCCCCAGCTCACCATCCCTTGAGGAGCAGTTCACTTTTACTGCTCCCTGACATGGCCACACACTTTGCAAAGTTTTGAGTAAAAACAACCCCCCCAACTTTATTAATCTCCCTAGTTATATAGAAGGATGGATGCGTAACACTGCTAATCACACGACTTCCCCCCTCTTAAGATGTGGAACCTTCTTCTGAATGTATAACATGAATTCCCAAGGTTACCTCCTCCAGAAGCCTCTGCTTGAGCTCCCTTTCTGTCTCAAGCTTCTGTTGTAAACTGCGTGCGTTCATCTCCAACATAGCATGCTTCTTCTCCAGGTCATTGAGCTAGGCAGGTGGGATAGATGGTCAGAATAACACAGAACACTAATAAATACAGCGTTCCACAATCTTAAAATCCAACTTCACCAAGCACACACTAAAGAAAAATGACACAATGATCCTTTACTTACTCTAAGGGGGAAAACCAAACCAACAACATTGTGGTATGTCATTGCTCAAATGCATATATCAAGTTATTGAAGGACTTCATTGTACACTCCACGCACTGTAGGCTGCTTTCTGCTTCACTCTTTTTCAAAAGGAAATCCAAGGTCTTTTGCTTGAAGATAAATTCTATGACCTCCAGTCTTTTTAATTTGCTCTAACATCTTGAAAAAGCTGCTCAAGACCACATTTCTACAAGTAATATCTCTAGAAAAGTATCTCATCTAATTATGAAAGTCTAGGGTTGAAAGTTACTTACCTTATCTGAAAGGCTCTCAGCTTTGAGTTTTTGTTCCTTTAGTGCTTGCTGGAGGGCTAGAATCTCTGCCTTGTGTTCTTTGACAGCTAGTTCTACCACCTGGCGAGATTCAGTAATACGCTGATCTGCTCTCACTCTGTATTAAAATGGAAAATAATGTTATCTAACTCCTTTCTGGGCTTGACCTCTTCCTAGCATGCAGCGGCATCAATAACTCTTTCAGGAGTTTGCCTCAAATTCAAGATGTTACTTTATAAAGCCAGACTGTTTGCTGCAACACTTTTATATTATGTAACCCTGTTCCTGCCCCTGCTAGAACTCCAGCCTGAAAATTTCAAGACCCCACAGGAACAGTTGGGAGCAAAGACTATTATTCCATATAATAAAGTAGAAGATAATAAATCGAGACAATTTATAAATTACAATGATAAATACCTCTCCCCATGAATCGCTCACTTGCAAAGAAACAAAAGGAACAATATCACTGGTGAATGACTATTAACTAATAAATCATTTTTAGAACTACCTCACAAGAATTTATATTTAGTTCCAACTCCCATATCCTATTCTAAATATAATTTTTGTACAAGCTTCAATAGAGCATTTTAATAAAAGTTAATAAAAGGAGGAGGAGGGGGGAGAGACCTGCTCTGTTTCTCAGTATCCAGCATCCTCTGCAACTCTCTAACTCGACATTCAAACTGGGACTTCTCATCCCCTAGAACACTTCTCCATGCTTCCCACTGCCGCTCTTTCTCCAAGAGTTCATCATTCAGGGCCTCCAAGTCCATTACTTGCTCTTCCAGCATTGTACATGTTGTCTTCAAGGCCTCCATAGTCTAAAAATAAATCCTTCTATCAATTCTCACATCCCACATCAAGCGTGCACTTTAAGCTTCAGCCTTACCATTTAAATTGCAGTACATGCAAATTGGCAGCAAACATAAGCTGGTAAATCACAACCCATTTATTTCAAGGCTTCCATACATTCACTTGTGACTGCCGTTAATGTCAGTTCTATCTCATTACAAAAATTTTGAAATTTCCAGGGTCACAAAATTAAAATGAATAATTCTAAGTCACAATATCTTCAGAGTGCAATATTTCTAAATAAAATTGCATAAAAATGCAACAGGAAATATCTACAGTTTCCATTCACTCAGCTGCTCTGGGAAGGAAGGCTTAAATGACAAATGGTTTAAGCCATTGCCCCGGAAGCATATTCATTCCTTACAGGTTTCCAGATTTAAAAGAATTTTTTGCCTTTCCAATAATTAGCTAGCTATCACGAAGAGACTGTGAGCCAGATTTATAAAGCCTTACTTGTTTCTGACTGGTAAGCTGCATTTCTCTCTCAGTGATCTCCCGACGGAGATGGTCAACTTCACTTCGCAACTGGACAACCTCATCATTGGCCCCTGAGGCCTCATCAAGTTGTTTGGACAGGAAGAAATTCTGATTGTTCAGTTCTGCATTGTCTTCAGTGAGCTGGTTCAGCTGCTCTTCCAAATCTGTAATCACCTAGAAAGAAAAATCAATTAAATTACATGTCAGTGAGTACAGTTTTTTGAAAGAGTGTTCTCCTCTCACAGAACCATTTATTGCCAAGCAAAGACACAAGGTGCCTTTTTTTTTTCTTTTTCAAATTTAAACAAAAGCAATATTGTAATGGTAGATTTTATGCACAGGAGTGTATTTCATTTAGGAACAGAATTTTGTTTCTTACAGAAACTAGCTTGATTTTTTTTTTTATTTGGTTTGGAGTACAATTTATTGGATGCAATTTATTATTTGAGAGAACTGTCAAATCTAAAGCACTGGATTCAGAGTCAGGAGTTCTGGTTGTATTTTCAGATCTGCTGATGACTTACAGTGTGCCTTTACCAAAGCACTTTACCATTTCTTGCCTCAATTTTCCCTTAAGTGAAATGAGGGTAATACCTCTCAAAGAGGCTTTCGAAGCATGATATTTAAGAAAACTGAACAAGAGGTGCAATACAGTCAGTACAATCTGATGAATCTGCCTCACAATTGTTTACATTACTATATGTAATGTAACTACACTGCATGTAACCAGGAAAAGCAGAAACAAATTAAGAAATATATTCTATCAAAGTAACAGCATTATGGATGGCAGCACGGGATATATGAAGAAAGAAAAAAGTGCAGCAGCACAACAGACTAACAGAAAATCAGTGAAAAGTAAAAACTCCACGAGGAAAATAGCCTTGCCTTTAATGAAGTCTAAGCGTCCATTTGTTTAATCAGAATAGCGTTACACTATATGCATTAAACCACATTCCCCTTCAATTTAAAGAAAAATATGAACAATGGTGGGCCATTTTCATAGTCCCATTTAGTTTTTATGAATGAAAGGCCATGAACACTGGATAGATGAAAACCTGTGCCTCCTCCCAATTCAAAAACAATGTCATCACAACAGAAGAGAAAGAAACCTCAGTATAATCTTGAAATCAGCTTAATAAAAAGAATTTCAGAAACTGTAAAGTTCTATACAATTCATATTCAAGTCTTACAAAGATGCTCTAGAGGCATTTTTGCCTAGATGTCAAAGTGAATAAGATACTTCATTAAATGGGAAAAATTAAAATCCCAGAGCACAGTTGGCCACACATTAAAATTTAAATGTTCCAGTTTCCTACACAAGCCAAGGACTTAAATATCTAAAGCATCTATCTAGAGCACAGAGCATACATCTCTTCTCAGCTATCTGGAAAGACAACAACCATTTCTTTTTGAAGAATCCGTAAGGCATACATTGGCAGCCTTTTACCATGCCTCTCCTAGATCTAAATTAACAGTATTTGATTTTTAAACTGTCAGCAGAAAAAGTCCAACTGACATTACTCCCTGCTGGGTGAAGGGGAGTTCCTGCTACCCATATGTTTAGGGTCAAATCAAAATGATTCATACTCTAAAACACAACATTTCTAATGAAAATCTGATTGTGTGATTGTTTCTTGAGCACTCTTACTGCCCTATTCAAAGCACGTTTATATTCTGTATTGTATCCGTCAAGTTTTCAAAGAACACAGCCTGTATCATACGGATGTGTTAGTGTCTATATCGCTGTGGGGATAAGAACTTAGAAATGTATTTATACAAACAAAAAGGAACAAAAGAACATTTGGTTTTAGTGCTTTACCTACCATTCTTACAAGTAACATCCGAGATTTCTACTAACTGCCAGATAAGATTATCTCTTTTTCTTCTACTTGGTCTTATTTTTATGTTTAACGACACCACATATCCAGGCAGTTTTAAGGTATCTTTTATACATTCATGGTTTCATTCCACATATATTTTATATATTTATGCATGTACTTTCTATAAAAATTATTAAACTAATTTTGAAATACAAGAAAGCAGAGATGAGGGAAAGACAAAATTGATGGGGTGACGTGCAGAGTTAATGTCAAACTACTTAATTAATTTTTAAATACTGGCTGTATTTCAAGTTGATTTTATCCCTTAAGGATTGGAAGCTAAGCTCCAATTCGTCTTTATTACATGTTCTGAGATTTTGACTTTTTTCCCTGAATATAACTAAAATTAAACCAGACCATTTTAAATTTCACTGTTACATTTTATCTAGTAGGATATCTCTGGAAAACCTAAGACAAATAACAAAGCCGTTAAGAAAGAAGAGTTCTGGAAGAAGTGACATGATCTCCTTTCTTGAATATTTTCCTAACAGTATATTCATTGACAACTCCAAAATGGCTTGGCTTAAATCCCAAATGTATTATAACCTATATAATGTCATCTACATAGATTGATAGATTTTATTTTTTTTTAAAAGAGACAAAATTTGTTGTTCTTATTACAATTTTCCTTTTTTTCATCAGGAAAGGGGAAGTTTGTTGACAAATCCAGTTTTTCAGTTATCTGCAGCTATGTATAACCCAACAGGGTTACAGAGTTTATAAATACTATAAAGCCTAAATAGTAACGGGTAATATGGACACAGGAAAATGGGACATGATGTGAAATCCCTGTCCTGGGAACCAAGAAGAAAGAAGACACAGATCAAAAGAAGACATTTGATAGGAAATGTTGTCTTAGGCACACATAACATATATACAACCTATGCCAGACTCCTGTACCTGAAAAGAGTTAATAGCTTTAGGTATTTTTCTGTTCAGTTAAGGAAATCCCCAGGCAAAAAAAAATCAACCAAATAAGCTAACCAACCAACCCTGTGCTATTCTGGAGTTAAATTTGTAAGTATATTAAAGGAAAGCCTGTAAGAAAACACTACTATATCCTTTAGAAATCCATCATATAATTAGAAAAATCTTCACATGTAAAGTTTATAAAACAACCAAACACTTGAAAGCTTGGAAAAGCAATTCTAAACAATCTAGGCAGCCTTATCAGTGCCACTGTATCATCACTCACAGAGCAACTGAAGTTTTTCTCTCCAATCTATGCATATCTTCATCACAACTAATCCACAAAATAGAGATATAATCTAACTACACCATGTTAATCTTGGCAGATTGTTCACTACATGCCACATCTAAGCACACAACTTATCTTTATACTGATACAGAAGACTGTAACTCATTTTTAAATATTACAGAACAACCCAGGCATAACAGCTCTTCAGCAAAAGTGACCATATTCAGTACAATTCCCTCCACATCATATAGTTTCAGAAAAGCAAAGTGTTTCTCTATTGTGAGGATGTGCAGATTCACAGCTATTATACCTGGCCCTACAAACGTCTCCAGGCACGGATCACGAATTAAATACCACAGCAATAAGCAGTTCAGGGCCATGGTGATCAGGTTTGCATATCAGACACAATGTACAAAATTTCATCCATATGCTCCACCTATCAAAACCACAGGCAAGATAATGAGGGGAAAGGAGAAAAGGAAGCCGTTTGAGAATACTACCAGCTGCATTTTACAAACTTCTCCATAAACTTATTCCTTCATGAAGATGTCCCAGTTCTCAGATGCCACAAACGTACATGCAGGAACGTGCTAGGACACAGCAAGGTTAACTGTTTCAGGATGCTATCAGCAGCATGTTATTTGGAGTTTAATGCAATTTTTCTTGCAACCTTAATTCAGAACTTCCAGACTAATGCACAGTTTTACTCTACCCATTTCCACTCCTCCCCACCCCCACTACTCTTTACTAGAAAGCTAGCTGTCACAAGTAAAGAGGAAAAAAGAAAAAGCTAACTCTCAGCCCCAAATTATCATGAGGGGGAAGCAAGAGCAGGCATCAGACTCACTTGGACTTAAGCTACTCACTTTTGGATCCGAGAGACAAAGCTTTTCTAGCTTTCTACCAACCCCTGGAATGGAGCAGAATACCAAGCCTCTTAAAGAACACAGCTGCAGATAGATACCAGTCTTCTCTCTCTCTCTGATTGATACGTAACAATGAACTCCTCACTTTCTTCCCCTTTCCACAGTCAGACATCTGTGACTTGAAACATGTCTTACATTGAGATCTCAGTCTCCAAAAACTCATCATGGCTTAGCTTGAGGGACATTGCTCTTGTTAGTAGCTGCAGAGCAGTAGGACACTGCACTGTCTGCATTCCTCCCCTTCCCACAGCAACCCATTATTAAAATACACTGTCTCCTCCACCCTAGTCCCCAGAAGATGAGCTCCCTCTGCCAGCCATGAGCCTCATCCTGAAATGATGCCCACCCCGTAGCCAGATTTTTCTTTTTTCCCCCACAAATTTAACAAAGCCATATAAAAGTTTTTGCCTGGGTATTAGCCTTGTTACAGTGGGCAAGATCCCTTTACTCTGAAACATAATTTAGCATCAAAGTATGTAACATTTTTAGACACAACTTTGGAAGTTCTCAAGAAAACATATTAGTCTTGTATGTCAACTCATTGAGCCAATGTGGAATCAGGATCTTAAACCAAAGACTTTATGCATGACTAAAATTATACATGTGCCTAACAGGCTTGCAGTTTTAATGCCTCAATGTCCAATCTCATAGACAAGTGCAGAATAAAGGCTGTTAATGCTTAAGATAGGAACACAAAATGATGACAAAACAGCCTCAAGGAGGGGAGAAAAACCTTGTTTTACCAGAGAAATCTTGACTAAATGGAAATCCAATATCCAACTAGTATTAAGAAATGCCACTCAGTGGTTCCCTAGAATAGCAATAGTACTTTACGAAGCTGAGTGTAAATACTTTATAGGATTGCTTTTCTTCTAAATATTTATAGACTTTACTGCCCTCTTACAGAATGTTTTATTTTTGAAACAGTTCTAATATTATTTAGGTAACTTAGTTGCATTTTTAACATCAAATGCGTTGATGATCCAAGAACAAGCCATAATTAAGAGGCAGGTGGAAACAACTGACAAATACATAAATTTTCCGACTTAAGAAAATGTCTTTCATTTCTAGATCTTTTTCTGATTACCAAGAAGATACTTCCAACACTCCAATGGATCATATTTTTGATAGAATAATCCTTAAAATGTCAGGAACTAGCTCTCCCCCCTCAACAAATTTGCTGGATGAGTTATCATCGTGAGAAGAATATGATAAAATATTGCTCTTCGTGTGTGCATCCATGTATGTGTACAGCAGGTACTACAATTTAAAATTTGTATTGTAATTATGTATCCTATTATTTCTTGCACAATTGAGAGACAGAGAAAGCAAAAGCTATAGCATTTTTGTTTTAACTCCCAGTAGTGAAAGAGATGTCACAAGATGAAACAATGCAGAGCTATCAGAGCAACTGAATCTAAATTCACAAACAAGGCAGCAATTACACTCAACAATATAGCAACGGTCTCTATATATGCACCCCAAAACAAAGCACATTTAAAATGAACAAATAGGAGAACCTAAAAAACATCTACTTGGTCAGAGACCTCAGCAAAAGAAAGAACAAGAGTGCAATGAGGGTACAAGGAAAGCAGACACACATTTGAAGTGTAAGCCTTCTCCCTACAAACAGAAGCTGTGACCTTTGTGAAGCTAAAGAAACAGAAGAAATAGTAAAGAAACTAGACTAAGTATTTCTGTTTATCTTTTGAACACTACAAAAGTACTGAAGTGATTCAATCTTTCAATTCCCCCACAGCCCCCGTGTAATCTTATTTTCGTAATTCTTACACTGTTTCGGGTTTCTGAATAAGATTAAGATTAAATAAAAAATAATTCCATGACAAAGTTTGCCAGCATAGTTCGAAGAGTTTGTTTGAGCTTAAAAAGGATATCTTTTGAAAACCTGCTAAAAGAATAAATCCACTTACATCGTGCTGCATAAGTAGCAGCATATTACAATTATTCCCTTAAGTGTTACCTTATTTTTAAGAGTGTAAATTCTAATCACCTTCCAGTAGCATCACATGGTCACCAAAACCCAAAGCCTGCATCATAGTGGTCATAATCAGATAAAATTGAGGTTGAAACATCTGTTGAAGGCACCATAATAAACATTCCCCGATCCCTCACTGTCAACAGAAGATCATCCTATATTTTCTCCCATTGCTCCTCAATAGACAGGATGGACAGGTAGAACTACTCATAACACAGAACAAGAAAGTTTCTATCCATAATCAATTAAATTATACATGCATTCTCCTGGGCTGGAAAGAGAATGTATGATGAGCACGTATTATTCATTTAGGAACTATTTAATTAATTTCTTATTGATGAGGATGTCTGATCCCACTTATCCCAGTGAAGGGCCTTACAATGCGCAGCACTTCTAGAAATCCTTTTATGCAGAACCTTTGAAGCTTTCAACATTCTTGAAATGTTATGGGTCACTCTTCACTGCTGGAGATTGCTCACCACACTTACAGAGACAAAGTGCTACTAGATAATGAGTTACAACCTCTGAAAGGCAGCCTACCATGCAGTGGAAAGAAGCTACAGATTTTCCACAATTGGTTTTTGCCTGCATGGAGATCACATAAGCATTTTCATAGAAAGCTGTCGTTCTGTATGAATGGGAAGACAGAACAAAACAAGATAGCTATGGATGTAAGATACATGATAGCACATATGGAGGTAGAGGATCAATCTAAGTAACAAAGACGGGAACAAAAAGTAAAGTGTCTTGTGCAGGATTTCATTTAGATAGAGGTTAACACCTTTGGTAAGCCCTACTTCCTCATTTCTTCACATCAGTATATTCTATGAACAGAATAGAAGAATCCCCTTCCTTAGTGCTAAAGAGCAACTGCGGAAAACAGAATAACTCTCAACCTGAAAAGATATTTTTGAAAATTTTGAAAGATGAAAACCATGTACATTAGATACGTAGTCCTACAGCATGAAAAATTAAGTTTGAGGAAATCATTGCAAGTAGGGAAACAATCAAGATTCAAAAAAGCAGCAATTAAGCCCTGCTTACAGGGTGGGGTAAGGAGAAAAAGCTTAGAAAGATGGGCAATCGGTGCTGAACCAGAGGACGGTGGTCCTTTTGTAATTCACATCATTGGAAGACAGATGGTCTCCATCAAGCATCATATGTCTGAAGATAGTGTTAATCAGCAAGAATCCCTATTGATAAACCTTCGGACATCTGTCCTGGATTGATGAAATGAATCTAAAAGCATCTTAAAAGGTCTCAAGCAATAGAAGGTGCAAATTAAGATTCTAGAGTCTTCTCTGCTCTTTAAGCAGATCACTACATGTCAATGTGTTATTTGGAACCAAACCATTTCTTGCCTCTTCAAACAGTGTTGAAGTCCTTCTCAAAACCCAGAGCAGCATAAAGGCTCTTCCGCTCTGGCCTAGATCTACAATGCAGCTCAGGATTTGGACAGGTAGATCTTTTCTTCTTGTGAGTAGAAAATATCTTCACCTACAATCATTTTTTTGCAGCTGTTACACCATTCTTATTAGCTGCACTGCAATGAGCTATTTTAATTTACTGTCTTCTCCAAAAAGAAGAATAGTGTCAATTTCATGATCAGACTAAATCCTCAAAATTGAGGTTTACCTGAAACCTAAAAGAAATCAAATCCAATCCGTCTAGCTCCTACTAACACCTTGAAGCCAGAAGTCCACATTAGGAACTAGTGTCATCAAGGACTAAATAAGTAAATTGTTTATGCTTAATTTCAAAATAATTCAATGATCTGTATTTAATACTCACTGTGCAGCTATTACGAAGGGCTTCAAATTTACGCTGGATTTCATCTCTATGTGCCTAAAGGAGGTAAGAAGTTAATCATCAATTTTTCATACATCAGAATTCGAATCCAACAGCTGTTGCTAAACAAACTGCAGAACAATCTACCAGCAAGCAAAGTTCGGAAGGCAGATGCTGCAGGCTATGAAAGCACTCTGTAGTGGCAAAGAACTGATTAGCAAACGTCATATCCTACTTAACCAAAATACACTTATACTCCCAATTCTGAACTACTTTAGAAAAACGTACAAACTCAAGAACTGAATTATGTAAAAGGTTCCATCTGAAATGGTCACCAGAAGACATGTCAATTCCATGTTAAGTTTGTACATTCTTGACATTTAAATTTCACTTCCATATCCAGATTGGTATTTCATATAAAATAAATACTGCATACAATTTAATGCTTGCAAAGAAAAACTATAATGAAGTATTATGCAAGCTATCCCAAAGAGCTCTGCCAATCTACCTGAATCCTACCATAAAGTGCCATTTAATCCTGAGCCTCTCTAAAAAGCAGTGATGAAACATAATAATCAATTCTTTGGAAGACACCATCCAAAGCATGGAAAAGTGCAAACACTTATTTTAAAGAATGCAGTATCGCATGCACCACTTTACCTCCTAATTTACAAGCAAAGCATGACAAAGCAGTTCCTGTTTCAGCCTCATGGCCCCTCTCAAAATTCATCAAACTGATTTAACAAGCATCTAATGTCATATGCTATCTGAAAACTTAACAAATGAAAGGTTAGTGCACTAGCACATCCAGCCGCCTTTCTTCATTCAGAGCATTTTCCGTAGAGCCGAGAGACTAAACAGGAAAAAAAACTGTTCAGCAGAAGTCAAATATGAGAGCTAAAAAGCTATCTTACCACAACAGGCAATGCGAAAAATAAAAGTAGCGTATTAAAAAATCCGTAACAGAAATACTCCCAAGCCCACCAAACTGGACTATTTTACAACAGCTGGCCCAAAAGCACTACCATTTTGCCAAATTAACTGAAGCAATAACTGAGTGAACACAGGTCATAAACATTAATCTGTTTCAGTGGTGGTGTAAGGGAAAGATGTCCAGCACATCGCCATCCTATTGGCAGTGATATTAGTTGTTATGCAAAGCTTTCAGCTGGGAGAGGACCACCTCAGTTTTGAGCAACAGAGAAAACTGATGCCACGTTCTGTTCAGTTATTCTTAAGCCTTGACGTTGTTGCTGTAATTTCCCAGCATGTACCCACTTTATAACAACTCTGAGTGAACGGTTCTCCCATTCATCTACCCAAAGCATCAACATAATACAAGGACCTATCTCAGCTGAGCCCACCATCCCTTCTGAAAAATAGCTATGGCAGAAATACTCAGAACAGTCCTTCGATCAAATGCCACTGGAGCAACAGAATGCACATTTTCTACACTTCAAAATAACTGGATTTGAAGGCCATTAAAGACTGCTGCTCAGTGGGGGTTAGCTGGCATCCAAAGTAGCAGGTCGTATACTTCTCCACTCTCTCCCCCCACAGCCATGAGAATCTTTTATGAAGGAAATATTTCTTAGAATCAAGCAGTCTGAAAGCATCTTTTTGTACTCAAGAGACAGCAACCAGCAGCATGTAATTTAGAACTCCATTTACTGGGAGTGGGGAAAACAAAAAAAAGAGGGTGGGGTGGGTGTTGAACTTTTTTCCCCTCTTTGTATCATTCACACACCTTACCAGAGACTGCAAGACAAATGTGACAATTTGTAATGAAATAAGCATTGGACTAAAATTAGGGTGCTAACA
>VZSZ01006035.1:628392-669722 GCA_013398815.1 Ibidorhyncha struthersii | reverse complement strand
GGGGGGGGGTGTCAAGTTGCAATGGACCTAGAACTTGACCTACATTGAGGCAAAGCTTTGTTGTCTCTGATCAAAGTCTTAATCTACAAAGTGAACAAAAATAATTACTTGTGCTCATAAGAATTTTGAGAGCTAGCAACGATTAATTATTACCATAAGAATTTAAAATGGATACCCTCATTAAAAAAAAAAAAAAAGAAGGAAAAAAGGGCTTTCTACGTTATTTACAATTCCTGGAATCATTTTATCATGCATTGGAAAATTCTGCCTCATGGTGTGCCTTCTACTTAGAAGTCTCACAAAGCTCTACACATATTAATGAATTAATATTTTAAGAAGTTCACTGTGAGATAAGCTGTTATAATCCTATCCCAGAGAAATTATGTGGGTTGCCCAAGATCAAATAGAAAGACTTAACAAAACTAAAAATAGAACTTAAGTCTTCTGACTCACATTTCTGTGCATTGCACACAAAACCACCTTTTCACCCTTTCTCTTGTTTTAGTTTACCTCTACAGATTATTGCCAGCCAGAACTGTCAAATGGTGTTATTCCACTTCCTACTGTTCCCTGGGCTATCTTCTCAGGAACCTGATAATCATTAGTTTCCTCAGATACTGATGAAATAAAAGCTAGCAGAGTTCCCCTCTCCTCTGAAGGGTTTAATCACTAGTCCTCCTCTTCAAACATGCACAGATTAGCAGTAGCTTTTGTGGATTCAAAATACAGTCCAATAACAGATTTATACATTTTTACCACCGCAATTCACAAAATAAGCACAAATTCATTACCTATCCGCATGCATAATAAAGCAATTTTCTCTTAAAATGTTGTTAATTCTGCACTATCTCCCACCAATCCTGCAAAATTATGTTACTTGACAATATATCTCACAATAATCTATTCCAAGTCGCATGTTAAAACATTATAGTTTTTCTTGTTTTCTGTGGCTCTCCAGCCAAGCGTCCTGCTCTCAGAGGACGTATCTAGCTCAGCTGAGTTCTTACACTCAGTTCAGCACCAATGAATGGGACACTAGACCTTGCATATGCTTCCCAGGTACACACTGAGACAATACCTCTGTTTTATTTCAGACTGAAGGCAAGTTATGGCTTTTGCTGCCTCAACAAACTTCCTGGGTGATTAACTGGAGGTCATCTGGAGTAATTACAACTGAAGCATAAAAGCAATGCAATTAAATTTCTCAGTTTTTTCCGTGAATATTTTTGGCTGCTCAGGCTAAAATAACTTGCCAGATATTTGAAATATAACAAAAATTGGAGCCATTACACATCTGGAGGCACAATCACCACTGAAAAGGAAAAAAACCAAAGCAACTCTTTGCCAAAATTCATCCCTGCTTGATTCTATTCCGTATTAGAGGTGAATCTATCCAAGCGCTTCCCACAGAGACACTACTTAACGCTGCATCCAGCAGCTGACAGACAGACACCGAAAACCTTTCTGCAGACAGCCAACACTGATGATTCTCTTAACTCAAGAAGATCATATACTACTTTAGCCCTACCTTGCAGGACATATCAAACAATCTGTGCCTTTTCCTATACTTGAAGTAGAATGCTTTTAAGTCACTTATAAAGGAAAAACATCATTATAAGGACAAGGAATCTCAGCTAAAAAACAAAGCAAAATAAAGTTCAGGCAGACGGAAAGATCTAACACAGAATATTTCCTACTACACAGAGATTCAAGATAACATTAGATCTTGACCAGTAGTATGCCCCCAAAACAATGAACTGACTACTACACCGGTCATTGATGAGAACTAAAGAGAGGCTGAAGCCAAAAAGGCAATAGAGATATATGCAAATACTATCTCGGTTAGGAAGAAGAAAAAAAAATGAATTGAAGCAGCATTCTGAAGCTGGGGTATCTCCTACTTCACGTTACTTCTGCCCACTTCAGTAACACAATACCTCCCTCTTGCAATCAGCAATTCAAAAACATGCAGAAAACCTCTTGGCTTAAAAATCTAGTTTTCTTACTTGTCTTCTCACCCATCAGGGCAGGACGGAATGTTTGTGAAAGAAAGGCATTTAACATTTTCAATTTCAACATCATGTAACCATCACAGGAGCCAAGGAAAATACAAAACTATTAGCAGTATTTATGTTCAAAAAAGGAATATATGTTTCTCCAGATGTATTTTAGACATTAAAATTATTAGTATTTATTTAACATGTTTGGTACACCTGCCCAAAGCACCAGCCTTAGGAAAGGCTCCAAAGTAAACATTGTAATACAAACCAATTTTCCTAGTTGTGTTTGAGGAAACACAAAACAGGCAGTGAACCACAACTATTTGAAGAACAAGCATATTTTTGCATCACTGAAAAACAAGCAGAGAGCACAGCAGGCCTGCAAAAAAGAACCACTTCCACATTAAGAGAACAGATCTCACTGAGAACTGTTCAGTAGTGACCAGTATGATAACAGTTGCTATACTTACATGTTCCTCTGGGTAAAAAGGCTGCTATTTGCTGCCAGTTTATTGGCCTCAGACAATTCCACTATTCTCTGCTCCAGTGACCTAATCTTCGAATCCATTGCATTGATCATCTGAAACAGAGCAATGTGCCTTTGAGACTGCACAATAGAAGTGATTATAAAAACAACGTTTAAAAAGAAAAAAGGACGAACTTTTTCCAGCAACAAAAAGAAGTAAAAGAAAACTGATCAAATGGCTAAAAGAGTATCACAGATGTAATTACTGGAGCTATTTACAACTGATTTAATATTAGGAGAAAGCAACCCTTATATTATCAATGCACAAAACGATGAGTACACAGCAAGCTACGTGGCTACTTTTAAGGAAATATTCTTGAAGATATCTTGAATTAAAAAAAAAAAACTTGTCTTTTAAAATTAATATTAACTAGAGGATTTCCTTCAAAAGAGCCCAGCAGCACTACCAAACCTCAAACAAGATTGCTTGAAATCACAGTCTCGGAAAGCTACTCTTAAAATGCTTTGATTTCCAATTCAACTATACATACCGCCTTCTGTTCAGCCAGGACTTTACACTTCTCACGTGCTTCTTCTTCATGTCTTCTGAGCATATTCTCAAGTGCTTCCTTATCTGCAAGATCTTTCTTCATCTGATTTTCCAATACCTAAATGAAGACATTTCTTTTGTCTAAATTATATGTTTCACTAGGCAAAGGACAAGTAGAAAGAAAATCATCAAGAAAGATAGAATATCTTTTTTAAAGCAATTGATCACCTCAAGCAAAATTAAACCCAAGATGCAATTGAATGAAAACCATGGAAGAGCAAACTCCAAAAAAAAGCACTCCCCTCAGTGATATCTGCAGACTGAATTTAATGATGGAATTTTATGACGATATGGAGATACTGTAGGTTTTTTATTATCATTTTAAGTCCTATAAACTGTGTTAAAGAACTATTCCATACTAACGCAACAGAAAGCAGAAAAGCTCTATACTCCGATATGTATAGTAGAGGAGGTAAGGAAGCACACATCCTTTGGCTGCCCTAACAATATGGATCAGAAGTAATTTGTAAGTTCTGTAAGTATGCATGACAAGGCAATTGAGACCTTATTAATTCTTCAAGTTGGAGACAGCAAATGAAAAAGCAAAGCAGAAGACTTGTTTTTGTGGCACAAATACCTGTCATTAGGAACAGGACTAAAGTAACTAATTGTTATATTTTTGAAACATGCATGTTATGAAGGTATGTCCAGAGCTTTAAATCAGTTGTTAAACTGAAAGTCATTTCCTTCAAAGACAGTTTTTCAAAGGCACAAAGTCTGGACACCACAGGATTTTTTTTACTGTTCCAGTTACAAACCCCCACGTGCTCTTTCATCCCTTTGGACCTCTTTCACCTGGCTTCCTGATTTCTCCTACTAAATCCCGTATCACATGTCTCTGTAATACACTGGCTGCCTTTTCCTTTTAGCTCTTTTCCCAATCCCTACTCTCTTTTCCAGTTTTTGCGTTACCACTTCTCCTTTCCCAACATCTACCTCTGATCGTCCTGCTTTCTATCACTCTCTTCTCACTACTGATTACCACATGCTCTGGTCTGCCAGGAAACCTTCTTCATTTTATTTTTTCCATTCACATTTCTCCCATAAGAATTCCTTCTCTCCTCTTAAATACTACATCCTCTTACATTTAAGCTGAAACG
This sequence comes from Ibidorhyncha struthersii, assembly GCA_013398815.1. Classification (NCBI taxonomy): domain Eukaryota; kingdom Metazoa; phylum Chordata; class Aves; order Charadriiformes; family Charadriidae; genus Ibidorhyncha; species Ibidorhyncha struthersii. Next base: position 665,546 of record VZSZ01006035.1, on the reverse strand, counting down.
TAGAATTCAAGTCCTAGGTAAACATACTAGATAGATTGCCAAAACCAGATTATGCTTATCAGAAACAAAGATTCTTACAAAATGCATGTACTGGCTGACGTACTGCAGGTTCTTCAGAAAAAGCCTTAGCCAGTGCACATACTCCTATTTCCCAATTTGTTTTTCCTAATTTTAGATGGTGTCTATGATTCTATTTCCAACTGTTTGTTAAAGTCTTATGCTACCCTGGAAAAGACAAAAACAAAGTGGGTGGTTTCTGTGGCTTCTTGGCAGATGTTACAGCTCCAAGAAGAGGGAATTTCAGAAACGCTCTAGTATTTGCTGAATTTAAAACTTGCAGGTAGGCTGTGTGAATACTCTTATAAAATCATCAGTAGGAACTGAAAGCTTTTTCAGGATGTGAGATCCAACATCATCAAGTAAGAATTATTTCAACAGCAATAGTCAAATTACAATCAACAACTGCATTCTTATAGTTCTGACTTCAAATGCCACATGTTTTAATGCAGTGCTAAAGACAGATACGGTACAAAGGCATGGACTAGAAGAAAAAAAATCAGATTTCACCAAGCTCTCTGGACATTTCTGTAGTGGGAAGCAAGAAGACAGCTCATAAAACAAAGCAATCAGAGCCTAAAGGCAACTGTTTTTCCCTGAACCCATTCTACCCACAAAAATTTGTAGGAAGATGATAAGAAGATAATTTTACTTTGAGTTTTTCCTCATAGAACTGTTCCTTCTGTTTCAGCTGCAACTCCAGGTGTTGTGCTGCGATCTGAGCCTCACGATGCTTTTCTTCCAGCTCCTAAAAGCAGCAGAGACTCAAATTCAGACACAAGAAATAGTAACTGCTGTGTGTATGTGTTACACAGGTATCAAACATTCATTCATTCTTTTTTAAGGCTTCACACTATAAAAATCCCAAGACCAGGGCTGTTGTAGTAAAAAAAAAAAATTATGAGAGCTGCACATTATCAGCTTTAAGCTCTGCATATTGCTGACGACCCATCTAACTGCTAAAGAGAAAGACTTCTACTTCCACGGTAAGAATCTCCATTTCCCAGTAAAATATTCCCAAAGATGGGCCAAGGACGTTTTGTGAAAACAAGCTTTATAACTGCAGTGGCATTACAAGAAGTTCAGATCTATTTTTAACAAGGTCTCTCACTTGTTTACTCACAGACAACCTCAATAATGGGGCACTGCTGTCTATGCTTTTCATTTTACATTCATAGAGTGGGAATAGTATTTACTTTGCTATATTCCTCAGACAAATGTTGTCAGAATAACTATTTATAAATTGCTTAGAAAATGAAAAGTGCAGGATGCAATACATAAGGTAGAACACACCAGAATATTTTTAACCTCTTTATTTCACATCAGTTAGTTTGAGCCGTGCACGGTAAGGACTTAAATAATTTTGCATCTCAAAAGTTAGCTATTTCCGCTGTCTGACTATATTATTCAGGATATATCTATAATCACCTTTCAACAGGACACCTTGCAAGAGTTAGGCTTAGAACTTTATGCTCATTCGTTGTCATATTTGCCATTCCAACAGTTTCCTTAGAACAAGAGGCAGATCCAGGTCTGCCATCCACTACCACTGGACTGACTCTTGCATAGACAAGTTCAGGCTTGGGGATGCATCTATGTCTTCTGTCTGCCTTCATTACTTCATAGCACAGGAAAATTTCCTGACATTTCTACTTTAGCTCTTTTGATATTCTCTTTTCTGATCTTCCTCATCTTGGAAACATACAAAGATTTTTTTTGCTCCAGTAATTGCAATAGACCTCTTTTTCCAGAAGCGAGAATCAAAGAGGAGGTTCACCAAAAGTAGGTCATCTACAGTGCCTAGCACCCGACACTTCTGCAAGGAATGGAGATTGCTGCTTTTTGCAATTGAAATGTGTCTCCCAGCAACAAGAGGGACAACTCACCTCCCCCAGAAGCCCACATGTTTCAGGTCCTGGCACAGAATCAGACAACCAGATCAGCAGCAGCTTCAAAGCTACCAGCATCAGACTGCTCATATTGTAGCAGAAGCTTCACCAGTTTCTGCAGTGGCACTTAACAGCCAGCATGGACTTAAAAAGGTAATCTCTTACCATTCCCGTTCTCCCTTACTATTCTCTATGTAGCACTAAATTTGTTATTAGCATCATAGCAATGATTTAAACTTTCAAGCAGTAATAAGTATCTTCTCTAACTGGTTTCTTGCTTCTTATTCAGTTCTCTCCAAGCAGATCAGCAGGTACTTCTCAAGTACTGGTAGATGAATGCACATGAAACCAATGCCTTTATTCAACTATTTCCACCTTATTCTATGCATTTCTATATCATCAGCTCCCTTCCTACCTTTCTACACCAGGAAAAGCCAAAAGTATTTAAAGATAGCAACTTGAGGGAACGAACAGGGTAGAAGTAGAGAAAAAAGAAAACTGTTGCCCTGTGCTCCCACATCAGAGCTGCAAGGGACTACGAGATACTCTGTAGGATTATTTCTTCAATGCCTGTTTGACTTTTTTATAAGATACTTTTTTGCTCCCCTAACATTCTATCAGAACTGCATGGAAAATATCTATGAGAAGAGCTAAACATATCCCATGGTGTAAAACATGTCAGTATTTCTGCATTCCCTTCCAGTTTTTCCTCTCCACAGAGAACATAATCACCACCAAGGAACAATCCCCAAATATACACAAGAGCCTTATGAAACAATTCAAAGTTTTACACTTTCTAAACACAAAGTTGGCTCTGCGCCCAGCAAAACCACAGTCTCCCACTTACCATGCACTCATGTTATCAAAACAATTTGCAAGAAACAGCACTACTGAAGAACTGATTCTACCATTTCTTGAGACGGCTCAGGCATTCCGATGCTAAAGTCTACATATGCAGCTATTACCCAGAACAAGTATGGGTCACCTGTTGACTCCTAATACAGTTATTTATACATTTCCATTTGGCCTTCCTCAGGTGTGCCTACGCTTAGGATTGCTACCAATAAAAAGTAATCTTCTTTCCTTATCATATTGACAACACAGAAAGAGAACTCATGAGAAACACAAAATTAATTTAATTATTCCACTATAAAATTATGCTTCCTGTCTCAGGGAAGTAAAAGCATTAGAAACACCCTCTGCCTGGTTCACTGTAGACTGACGTACCAACTCGCTATAGATTTAATAGGTTTTAAGAAGGAGAGAAACAAGAAATTGCTAACAGAGAAGGTATGTGGGTGAAAATGGATTCCTGACAAATATTATCTTTGGAGACGAACAGTTTAGATGACTAATTTCTCTCTGCTTCAAAATGTAAGCATTTCAAGTAGATCCGACCTCTGAATTCCTTTGCAATTTAGTTTAAAAGCTAGATATCAACGTTTTTATTGTTGCAGTATGCTGTACTGAGAATGTTTTACTTCTGAAACCATCATTAGGTAATTAATTTAAATATTACAAGCTGACTTAAAAGTACTCCCACTGAGACAACTAGAATTTTGAAGTAGTATTAAAACTAAAGGTACAGAGTGAGTTTGTAACTAAAGGTGCAAAGAGAATTTGAGCACTTAAGCCTTCTCCCGTATGACTGGTAGGAGAAACAAATCCCTTTATTCAACAATTTCCACCTTATTCAATGCAATTCTATGTCTTCCATTCCTTTCCTACCCCTTTCTTACAAACTCTTACCCTTTATCTTTCATTTTCACCTCTGCTCACCAGAATTTTTTCTGCCATCTGTTGAATCTGTTGAGATTTAGTTTGAATATCTTCCTTCAGACGGTTTTCTCTGCGTTCCACAGTCTCTAATCTCTTCACCTGATTCTCCAGAGAATGGCGCCGTTCCTGTAGAGCAATAGTTAACTGCCATTTAGGCTAACCAACTCTGCATTATCACAAAGCAATGAGTAGTTTCTAGAAAAACTCAGCTGAAGCAGTCAATATATGGTTGTCTTTTATATTTTAAATCCTCATCATGACTCAAAATCCCTTGAACTAACCACATGTCCTTATTGACTCCTCACTGAAAATAAAAAGCCTCTCGTTTTTCTTCGAAGAAATATATGCTTTTTAATTAAAAATGGATTAATGTCTAACATCACTTTCCTATGAATAGTTACTACAGGAATACAAGCTGTTCACAGTCGTCCAGATGAGAGCTCCTAAAATGAGACACATCCCAATAACTAATTTACTCTAGATAGACATTCTCCACTCACCTCCGCTTCCAGCAATTTCTTCTTCATGCTTTCATTAGAGTCTTCCCGATTCTGCAGTTTCTCTAACTCCTTCTCAGCTCTTTCCTTTGCTTGACGGATATTCTGAAGAAGTTCAGTTGCCTCTGAGCTCGCTTTCACAGCCTAAAGGTCCAAAGGGGAAAAAAAAGAAGGTATTATAAGAAAATACACACACAATAACACGGTATATGAAAAGTTCATAACCTCAGGATGGTCAGCTTTCTGAATAACATTGCTACAGAACTTTGGCCTAGCAGTCTAAAATTATGAAAACCTACAAACAGCTGCAAGAACATGCAAATTCTAACTTCTGTTACACAATTATTTTCTGTTTCACAAAAAAAAGGAAAATCCAGGAGATCTACATGTTTGTCTTGCTGCACTGCAAGTTTCTAATCATCTCTACGTACTGAAAGTAAACTCTACCCCCAAATTCAGCTCAAGTTCTTGGAAAGGGCTCACAAAATACTCTTACCAAAACACTAGGAGAATAACCTGTTGGCCTATGGATAATTTCTTAGAATTAACGAAAGGAGAAAAGGGAAGGGCAGAATGAAACATGACTGTTTTGAAATATTAGAAGTACTATTTCTACGGAGTTTTGGCCTCCTATTCATATTCTAGAACACTAACCCTTGAAAAAGCCCTCTCTCAGCAGGTGCCAAGTTTGAAAAGCTCTCTCACTGGATTATTATGACAACCCCTTACTTTTCTGCTGAAAGATCCCAATAAGAGAAGTTCCCCCACTGTTCTTACAGTCATCTTAAGTGACAGACTGACCACAACTGCAGACATTTGGAATTACGTACCTCCTTCAGCACACACTGCAAAGGTATTTTAATTCTGTTGTGAACCCTCATCATTCAACATTTTTACTGTGAATAACTGAACTGGAAAGTGATTTTGCAATTAAAACAGTATACTGGGAGACTAAATTAAGTCCAACACATATTTTACTAGTGAGCTAAAAACATCTGAACCCTGTCTTTGGAAGCAAGGGACCAGTGCATCGCATACGGCATACTCAAACTGGCCTTTTAAATTAGAATTTCTCTACACTACTCCAGTTCTGACTCAGCTTCATTTGTAAAAATAAACACTGTTGACATGTCTCAAGAACCGAAAGCATATTGAGAACACCAATGATTTCAGATACCAGTTCCCACCCCCTTTTCCTTATCGCCCATGCTATGACTAATTCTATTTTTGAGGGTGAAACGAAGTGCATCCCTCCTCTGCATTAAGGTTTCACTGGAAAATCTCGTGGAAAATTCACTTTCACCACCCAGACATTACCTTTGTCAGCTTTTCCTGCAGCTCCTGGATTTTGGCCTGCTGCTCTGTATTGATCTACAGTTAAATAAAGAGATGGGGGGAAAGAGTGTTGTAAAACCCAAAAGGAAAAAAGGCACTCTACTTATGGTACTTATGATATTTATTTTAATTCACTTCACAAAAGTCTTCCTTTCTCCCTATAAATTCCAACACACCAAAATGCTCCTTGGCAAATCTTCTCCCATTTTACTAACTTCTGGTTGGTTTCATATTTTGGTTATTGTTCAGCGTGAGAATACTCAGAAATCTTTTTCTCGCTCATTTGCTATTTTTTATTCATAAAGAAAACCGTTATGTATCACTAACCTAACCCCAAACTCAGATTACACATAATGGCCTATCTTTGCCTAGCTTCTGAACACAGTCCATTAAGAACAGGATAACCAGACACAGCTTTATATCAAATCAGAAAGAACAATGAATCGCACCAAGAAAAAGACTTAAAAATAAAATAAAATAAAATAGGGAGGGATGTGAGGCTGTGCATGCCATTGACTAGCCAAAGACATTCTTGGTTTCTGTGCATAATACAAAAGACCCAGGAAGCAAACTCCAGGACACTGAAGTAGCATACCTTCTCCAGTTTGGAATACAACTCTCCTGTTTCATTTTTTCCTTGATCTTTAACCTGTAACTTAAATATAAAATATATAAAAGTCTCAGGAAAAGTTGTAGTACACTGTTCTTCTATCCAGTCATCACCTCATGCAATTTAAACACAAGCAGCTACACGAAGTATAAATTACATTATTTGAGTGTACAATTGAAAGACATTTTGTATTGGTTGTACAGACCATGCTAATCTTTAGAGGACACACACACAACTTGTATATGTGCGTAAAACAGCACTAGAAATTCAAGCAAGCATCACCATCCCTCTCTCCCATGAAGCCTAAACTACCTTTTGCAATTTGTTGTGACATTCGGTAGCTTTACGTTTGAATTCTTCAGCTGCCAGTCGGGACTCTCTCAACTCCGATTCATAAAGATCACTACGCCTGCGAGCTGAAATAAGATCCTCTTCTAATTGATTCATCATCAACCTCATTTCTTCTACTTGAGCTTGATATTCCTGTAGTTGTGGTGGAAGAAAAAGGTATTACGTTTTAGAGGCAACAGGGGAAATAATTGGAGCAGCAGACCCCAGAATATTGATTGCAGGCAAGAGAAGCATTTAAGAACATGTTCAGAAAAGTAAAGTACAAAATAAAACAATAAGAGCCAAATAAAATAACATATCCATGGTATTCTGGCTTGAGTCTTGCCATTTTCAAGTCAATTCCTCATAAAAGTCAAAATGTTGACTTTTTGAGAGTGGCTTCACTGCAGAAACATATACACACATCTACATACAAATGATAAAAACTACTTACATTTCTAATTTCTGAAACAGAAATGTGCCTTTTGAGTTGGTGTCTCTACTAAATGCCCAGATGCTCCCTCAAGATATATTTTCTTAGGCTGACAGCATGACAATTGCCACAGATCTGCACAGCTTGGGTAACAGGAAAGAAGGAGAAGCAGAGGGGTAGCATACTGTGGCTTCTAGCCGTCAGTTATTTTCTCTTGACAGAGTTAAAAAGGATCATATTCCTCTGTATGGGAGACAACCTAAAATCAAATATTAACTTATAAAAACTGCCTAAAAATCACATCACCCATAGAAGAGATTTTTTTATATAGGCAGAAATAATGGCTCCCCATGCAGGAAACTAGAAGATAGTGTGTTTGGACGGGGAAGGTGGGAGAAGAAAAGAACATTTGAATTGACTGTCTCAATGAGACTGGGTACTCAAATTGAGACTAGCTTGTGACATTGCTTCTTGTATCTTCACCAGAAAAAAAGAATTTAATTATGTTTCTGTAGCATTCACTAAGTCCTGTAAGTATATATTTTATAAAATTTATAAAATTAAACAAAAAAACTGAAAAAAACAAAATCAAAGTATTTTTTATGAAGTTGAGAAAATATGCACATCAAGAGCTAGGAAAAAAGATTATGAAGGGCTGACAACGGGGGAGTCTATCTTTCTTTCCATTTTAATATCTTACAATATGCCTGACTACCCCCATACTCAAGAGTAACTGTCTCATGACAAAATCAGGTTTGTCATCACTCCTTCCAGACAGCCAGCTGTCTTTAGTTAGCCAAGTGATTGCATGAACACTGACCCTGATGTCAGCCTGTGAGTCTCCAGCAACATACCAATATTTAAAGCAGCTGGGCCTTACACAGATTGCTTTACTATCCCTTACGGGGAGCATGGCAGAATGGCTCTTTGGTTTGTAATCCCCAAATTGGTTCTCCAGTTTGCAAGGCAGACAGAGGACCTACTCCCTCTTTCCAGTTCATCTCTCTATGGATGGTCTTATTTTTTTGCTGGAAAGAATTAGAGCCTTTTTATAATAAGTGACCATACATTAGCTCAAATATTCGGTTCATACAAATACATTTGTGAATAAAAAAGGCAGAACGGTTTGAAGGAATACATGTTCTGCTCAGAAATCATAATTTGTTAAGACTTCCTAAAATACTCAGCTTTCATATCAGCAAACACTTGACCAAAGAATTACAGGTGTGACTACAGTTGCCACTGTGAAAATGAGTGTTTGGGAAGGGAGGAGAATGGGGAGGGAGAAAAGAAGGAAGGAGAGGAGATAGTTAGTAATATTTAATTTTTTTCTTGTTTTTTTGATATTTGCAAGACTATCTTTGAATAAATCTCATGGTCCGGTCAGAGGAATGGGCTGCATCTCTCAAGGTGACACAGAACAATACCTCTTGCATATGCATTGGTGATAGTTTAAAAACTATCAAGATGTACTTAAGTGCATATTAATGGACCGGCAAAGCTCAGGGCATACAACTGAAGCAAATCACATCTGGGTAGCTGCACACAAATGAGCAGGCATTTCAAAATATATAGATTCTGATTTGTTGCAAGTTCATCCATTCATATGGGTCTTCACCAAGTAATGACCAGAACACAGATTTAGTTTTAAAAATAAACCAAAACAACAAAAACAAAAAACAACAAACAAACAAAAAGCAAACACCCCAAACAAAGAAACCCACAAACCCACCACACTCTTCTATTCAAGTACCTGGGGTTAAGTTGAACTTAGTCTTGCCCTGAAAATACCAAATGCCTAATTATTGGTTTTTGAAGATTCTGATTTGCTGTTAATTTTACTGTCTCTCTCTCAAGCTTCAGGTTTTCAACAACAAAACTCTAAAGGACTCTTCTACCTCACCTCCCAGTTCTGTCTGACTTAAAAATAATGATCCAAGTCTTTAATGGCTAAGATCCACCTGCTGATATGAGTCAGCAAAAACATCTCTGCATATTTTGTTGTGATGTTCTTGCACATGGGTTTCAGATAGCTCAGAAGAACTCCCCAGATATGAAATTCTGCAGGATATTATAGACCTATTTGTTGACCTAAGCAGAATTTTTGTGAATCATTGTGAATCTTCAAAAGCCAAATTAAAAGATTCTGGGACAAAATATTTGATTAAAAATTACTTGCATTATTTTTCCTCTGTTACGTGTGTCTGTACTGCCTAAGAATCTATTGATATTTATCATCACCAAAAATGTTCCACATTTCAATATTTAAACCAACTTTGCTAATGAAACACCAAAACAGAGTGTACTGAGCTTTAGATCCCTTGTATTACATAAAAGAGCAATCCAGAAAAATGCTGTAGAGAAGTCTATGGAGGCCTGCTACATCCAGAGGGTTGGGTTTGCATTTCATTACTTTTTACATAAGAGCTGCTCATGTCTGGAGAATTATTACCAAGGTTTCTGGGCTTCCTTGTCTCAAACACTATAAAATTTATCAGTTAATGTTTGTTAAGTGCTCTGAAGATGAAAAACAACAGATAATTGCAAAGAATTGTTTGAACGCCATAGCAAATTTCAGTTTCTTCTTCTCAATAAAATATATTGCTATTAATTCATAAAACTGAATGGATTCTGTCTTGTAGACCATTTTAAATCCTAAAAATGTCCACATTTGTCATCATATTTTCATTTAATTTTGACATTTCTTTTCCTTATGCACAATTGTATGGCTTAATGAATTTTCAACATTCTTCTGGTAGAAAAAAAGTATGAACATCTATTTGCAAATAGATTAAATCAGGAAAAGAACAGTTAGGCAACACAGATTCCATTTTGAAAGACTGTTAAGCATTTTAAATTGCCAGATATGAAAGAAGGAAGGAGAATAAAAAAAAACACAACACAAAATTAAGGTTAGATCAGTTCACTCCCAGGTGAAGATTCATGAATTTGCTGTGGAATTTGTATAGCTTGACCATTTAAAATGGATAGTTCATTTCTAGTGCAGCATTTCTAAAGCGTTGCAACATTCTCCTAAACTCATTTTGTAGAAAAAGTGCCTTCAGGATTAGGAATAGAAAAACTTGAAGTTTGGAGTTTGTGTTTACTTGCAATATACACAAAAGTGTAATTTTGTTGCTTCCCATTTTGTTTAAGAAACCATGTGAAAAAACAAAGATTGGGAGCTATCACAGCCTACCAAAGTAAAATGTAATCCTGGCAACAGAGCTAGAATATGCCAAGAATGCCTATTTGTAGATAGCCACCCTGCTCCCCGAAGAAGCAGGTATACCTGTTCTTTGATCTCTTGCAGTTTTCGGCTTTGCTCTCTGATATCATGAAGTAGCTGTAGTGCCTTATCATCTTCCTGAGACACCTCCATCCGTGCCTGCTCCAGGCTTCGCTTTAAGCTCTGCAGAAAGCAAAATGTTCAATACACAGTCTTTGGTTTTTCAGGTGGCTCTATAATAAAGAACTTTAGCTATACCAATGCCTCCTTGACTGCAGTGAGGCATCAAAAAAATTGAGGCACCGATGATGGAACCCTACAGAAAGTCATGGTCAGTGCTGCTTCTGTCTGGATAGAAGCAGCCCATTTTACAAACACTGTTTACTACACTGAAATCTTAGTTCAAATCTCTACTTCCTCACATTGAGTTTAGAGACAAAAACCAAACTGCCATTACAAAAGGCATCCATTATTGACAGCATTTATCTATATTTTATCTGGCACTATTAATTCACAACCTAGATACAATCCTTCAACTTCATGTTACTACCAGGCCTACTCATTTTTCTTGTTGCTGTTGTGAGTTAAATCCTTTAATCATCGTTAAACTTCTACAAAGAACAGAAGAGCTGCTTATGTATCTCACCACATACCTTACCTGCAAATTTTGACAGACCAGCAGTCCTCCTATCAACTGATATTATTCTTCAACCGAAAGATACAAACTTTTATTTATTTACCTAGTAGCATCTGGTATAGGAAAAATCACTCAGCCTCATTTTAAGATATAATTCCCAACTCCCAACAAACCAACCCATCAGAAATGCTTTTCAATTCTCTGAAACAGGGTATTATCTGGATTTTTGTTCTTGGTATAAAGAGAGGAAAGAGAATATTATATCCAACTGAAAATACAGAGAGTATTAACTAGAATGAAAATATCCTCAACTGAAATCTTGCCAGGACAACTGGGCAGACATTCCAGCTCTCATGAAAAATGCCAAAAGATCTTTGAAGACACAGCTTTAAGGCCTCATTTTTATCTCTTATCTGAAAAATAGCACCCGTCCTAGCATCATCCCTGACATTATGCTGGGGAACTGGATCAGCCTGAACTCAGAACACCACAGATGGAGGCAACATCATGGTTTCCTAATCCTCTTATTTGTCCCTGAAGATTTCTCTTTAGGTACTGAGTAGGTCCCATCCTCCTCTGGCTAAGAAACCTGCAAGAAGTCAAACTCAAGCATGTTCTAGCACAGCCAGTAAGACAAACATCACAAATAGTTGCAGCAAGACCAGGACAGTAGTTACTCCTGTATGTTCTAAGCACATGACCATGAGACAAAGTTTGAATCGAGCAAGCCTCTGCAAACAATTCAGGGCTCCGTATTCAACAGATATCCTCTCACATATTATTTTCTCTCCATCAAGTACCCCACTGAAACCATGATGGAAGAGAAAGGCAAAGACCACCAGATTTCAGGCCTTCAGAGCTGAAACGACTGGTGTAAGGGCTCACACTGCATTCTGTGATATAGGTGGCCAGGTCCTGCTCCAGGAGGGATCGCTGGGTCTCAGAGGCTTTCAGTTCCACCTCCTTTTGGCTAAGTACAGCCTCCACCTCTGACACTCTCCGGTGCAACCGCGTCATTTCCTGCTCCATCTGCAATAAATATCAAGAGGTTATAAAGGGGGCTTCAAAAGGTTTGTTAACTGCTACTTTCAGAGCTCTGTCTGTAAGGAATTTGTCTCCAAGAGACTTCTAGCTATATTTCTCCAAATGGTGTTTAAATTCCAATACCATTGTCTCTGCTCCAGGAATGCACAGTTCTTCTTAAGGACAAGTAGTAAGTCTAAGTCACCCCATTCATTCAAGCTGCTTGTTCATATTCAGTCATTCTTCGAACCCCAGTTAGCAAAGAAGACACAATCATTTTTCACCTGACTTGCGGAGATGGGTCACTTTAACCTTATCCCAAATCCATGCTGGACCAGAAGATGGTTTCCCCCCATCTCCTTGTCAGGAGCAAACGGTCAAATCCAGAACAGAGCAGGGAGAAAAGTAAATGAACTCTCATAAAAGTCTCAAACAAGCAGTAAGTTTTAAAAGACTCCGCCGGGTTCCCTTTATTGGAGCACAGCAACCATTATAAGATGTTCACCATAACCAGTGACGTGACAACAGTTATGTAAGTAGAAGCTGATGAGTTAGGAAGAGAACCTCAGAACAGTACTGCTGTAATTGTGCGTATGATGAAGAGGCACGGCCTGCAGGAAGAAGCAGTCGTCTATCACGCTGAGAAAAGGACTGTTTAAAATCCAGAGCCGCTTCTTGTTAAGATAAAAGTATGGCCTAAATTCATCTCCCTTTGTACTGGACAGGAAGCCACCTCACTGAAGAAAAAGCACTTTGCCCACCACGAGTCTGGATGATCAGCAGCATCTGACAGATCCCTGGACATACAGTGGTTGCAGATTCCTGGAGCAATGGAGATGGCCAATCGCATAAATAAATACCTTGTGACACTTGTCCTGGGCGTCTTGGAGTTCTTTGCTCTTGAGAAGAAGTTTCTTTTCCATGGAGCTGACCTTGGCTGGAGAATCCACACTTGAAAAAACAGATCTAAAAGAGTAAAGCCAAACAGCACATGAATATAGGTAAAACGTACAGAAATCTGCACTTATGCAGCCTTGGTAAAGTCATTGGGTACTTACTTATATCAGGATAAAAGAAAGGTGAAGCAATCACAGTCTAACAGCCATCATTTCAGATCAAACATACCGTAAAACCTGATGACAGTACATCATTAAGTGATCCATCTGTAGTTCTAGTTACAATATTCATATTTGCCATCAGTGACTTTTATGTCAGAGTGCAAAACAATAAATCACAGCAACATTTCTGCATAACTTGTAGGGATTTATAAGTGTAACAAAAACAAAGCATAAAGTCAACATAACCACTTGGAAAGATAACAGATTTTCAGAGAATTACTTTTTATTTTGTCCTTTATTTTTAAACGGGTTTTAAAATTATCATCAAAATACAAAAGCCCCAAAAACTTTAACATGTCATAATCTGCACCACAGGAAGAAGCATTTAATATCCTTAGTTACCTTCAGTGAATCAAAATTGAACTGAAACTTTTCTAACCCAATTCATATGATCCCTATGAACTCAATCAATATCAATATGATTAGTCACTGCAGAACTTCAGAGTTTCACTTCTAAGTAATTTCTTGCATGAGACACAACTTAATTATACTATTCGAAACAATTTGACTCCAAAAACCTGGGGAAAATATTTACATGTTCTTAAGCTTTCCGTCTAATTGGGACTCAACATTTAAGAAGTTTACAATTTCAGTTAGTCTAAATTCATTCTAGAAAAGGATAGGAAGCCACTTGACGTTTTGGAACATATTTTTAATGCTTTGCAGTCTTAAAGATGTAATTTGCAACCAAGAAATTAAGTACACACATCAAAACATAATTTTAAAAATCACATTCTCCCTCGCATAAAATGATTCGAACTAGATATTTAAGCAGTTAATGATGGAACCAGTGTTAACTGATAGATGAAAATGCAAAAGTACAATGAAGGTGCTAATAAAAGATCATACAGTCTGCCCACACATTGCTTTCTGCTTCTCCTGGCCACAGTTTGGTATGCAGCCAGTTATCCCCATGGAGAGAAATGAGCTTTGAGCAGCTCTCTGCATATAGCCATACACCCACACACAGCAGCACAGTCTCTTCTTAACACCAAGGAAAGTTTGATTCCATCACCACCATTTTCTGAGAAAAATCTACTCCTTAATCCAAAGACATGCAGGATAGTCAGAAAAAAAAAAAAAGACAACATGGATTTTTATGAAAATGCTGCAGAAACATATATTCATCAAAATAGATCTTCAGAGTACCACCACCTTACACAGTCATTAGGAAACACAGTTTTGATATTAGCAAATGACCATCGCAAAATCCACCAATTCTGCCTTGAAAGGTCAAATATTAACATTTCTTCAGAAACCAGATGTGGAAAAACTTGGAAGAAAGAGTGCTGCATGTCAACAATACAGATATGGTCAGGACTTAATAAAAAACAAATATTAAATGTGAATGCTTTTGTAAAGCATTCCTTTAGTCCTGATTCAATCCAATCCATCAGATTATCATACTTAAAATTCAATTTATAAAGCATGTCTATACTCCTACAGAGGAAAGGCAACCATCTGAGAAAGATGCATATTAAATCCCGTAACAGCTGGGTGTACAAACAAGGCTAAAAATGAATAGTTGAGAAAAGCAGTCTAAAAATACAAATTAAAGCTCACATTAACTAAAAAAGACACTAAGGAATCTGCTTTAAAATGTTAATCAAATATATGTAAATAGCTGCAAATGGGTACTGAGACAAGTCTAAAAATCTTTTTATAATAAAAATTTAGCTTTACGGGTCTGAACTGCAGTGGCTAAAGCAATTACTATTTTTTTTTTATTATAGTTGCAACATTAGACATCACCTTTTTACTTTTATTCTTGTCAAATCTGAGGCATTACCTAAGAAAACTCTAGACAGTTCTCACAGACCTGGTTTCATTTGCTGCTTCAATTTCACCTCCCCAAAGGGGCTCATTGTATTTGTTATTTTTGTTTATTTATTTATTTGCTATTAAAAGAATCAGAGCCTAATATCACAGGCACCATTTTGCATTTCAAAAATTTCTCCTAGCAAGCCAGCATAGAGCATCCATATGCACTGCAACCCAGAAAGCAACAGGATGGATTCGGGCATTCAGAAGATACAGAGCTCTGCAAAGAGACGTTGTTCTGCCAGGAGTGCTGGGATGGGACAGTGCACAGGAGACTCGCACTGACTGAGGTTTGAATTTCATTAGGTGACTGTAGAGGGAGCTGCTCCTCAGGGTTGGTGCCAGTTTTGTGAGGAAAGAGAAGGTTGCAAACTAGAACTACAATCTTTCTTCCTCATCCCCTGTCCAAAGGGAGGAAGAAATTCCTTAAAAATATACATCCTGGTGACACAATGATTTTCCTGCTGTGGGAACAGTACATGTTATCCCCACGTGAAGCTGATTTCAGCTAGCCCTGGACACAAAGTTTTTAAGAGACATCCTTTCCCAGTAATTCTTTCCTGTGTACAAATTATATTAGGACAACTTTGTGAACATCCATACAACCTTTAAAGTATCAGAAAGGGGGCAGACAGAAGAAATCAAGAGAAATGTAATACTGACTAATCTAATAAGCCTTGTCACGGTGATATAAGCTCTCCACACAGCATCACAAGGTGGAGAATACCCACGTTGCTGGGGCACTTACATTCTCCCTCAGTCAGCATCATCTCAGAAATTAAACACGTTCAAACCAACATCAAAAGCCAGGATGAAAAGCTATCATTCAGGTTGGTGCCATCTCAGGATATTTCATTTGGTTAACTGCTACATCTGGATCAATTCTCTCAGCACAACAGAGCAGTTTCTGCTGTTTCCTCTGAAGCGTGAAAAAAAGATTAACAAAAGGTAACCAGCATACAGCAACAAGAAAATTCCAATAAAAGATTAAAAATACCCCAAAGACAAGTCTATAGCACCAAGCACTGATAGTACTAGCTGTGCCAATTTACTTTCAACAGAAGCATGACTAAAAAACAAGTTAACTTGGAGCTGACTACCTAGTGATTTCACAGCTAGATCAGCAATAGCCTCAACCAGCAGAGTTATCAGAAATGGTGCTAGTTGTGTAAAAGCTCCTCCAGTCTTAATGTGGCTGAGATGAAGAAGAAAAAAGTATTAGTATAGGAAAAGCTATGATTCTGAGGTATCAAATTCGTATCTTAACCTCTCCTGTGCATAATACCTCATACCTTCCTTTGTCCTTTTATGTCACTCTCATAAACCTCCAACTCACCTGTGCTTCTTCCTTCTCACAACGATTAACACCATCTGTCCTAATCCTGGCCCCCACACAACATGCCTATAATCTCATCCCCCGTCCCTCATGCTCTATTCTTTTTAGCATTATACTCATCTGTACCTTCCGCCCCCTCGTAAATGCTTGCTCAGGCCTAAAAAAAACCAACCAAAAACAAACAGTGATACCATCAATCTGTGAATAGAGCTAGCTGAAGCAAAGCGTATTTTTGGTATGCTCATCCTCTGCTTCCTCTTTAATCTATCTTTGGTGAAAGAGTTTACCAGAACCCGACAAACTGTTGGAAGATAGCTGTAGTCCTTCTTTTTGGAAGAATGGCCTATTTTAACTCTCACTATTTTATAACGACAATCACAAATCCATATCAAATTTTAAATTAAAAAAAAAAAATCTTGAAAAATACTTCTTGAGAACTTACAGAAAAGATTTGAACCATCTACCAAAGCCTCACAGACCAAAATTCAAGAATTAATAGGATTACATTTATTATGTTCTGACAGATAATTAAAAAAAATAAAACCTAATATCAGCAACTGAGACTAGATACTAGTCCCACTGTCAGCCTTACCTGTGAATATTTCTCTAGGTTCTAGTTTAGCAAGTATTTTGTATTAACCTAAGTTTTGTACCATAAGTAGTCAAGCCCCTTTAGCTCCTTACTCCAGTCTAAGAGAGGACAGAGGAAGGCAAAAAATTACATTGTGAACACTTTTTTTTAATTAGGTATTTATTTTTTTATTAGGTATTTTGGTATATTTTATTAGGTTTTTATCTTTATTAGATATTTTGGTATATTTGGTTAGCCCTGGATTTATAATGTAGTTACCGTATGCCTTAGGGCTTCTGCTAGTCACCTGCAAAGGACAAGAACAATTTTCTTTCACCACTTGATGCATATTTCTGGCATCTGAGGGTTTTTCTCATTTGTTCTGAGCACTGGAGATCAGCCACAGTTAGGGAGAGGAAGCAAGGTGGGGCTGGCTTTTAACGGAATTAAACTCTCAGTTGCCTGTTATCTTGTCACAGTCACAAGCTCACAGCCAAACCAGGAGCCAGATTTGCAGTCAGACAGGCATTTCTCCCCCAAAATCAAGAATTCAGAAGCCATGATGGGAGAAGGAGTTAGCCAGTCCTTCCCTGCAGCCTGATCCCTGTTCTTAGAACCATATAGGAGATTTACTTAACAAACACTTTGCTAGTACAGGAACCTATGACATAAGCAATGCCCTTGATTTCTCCTGATTGCTTCCTACAACACATCATTGTCATGCCTTTTGTTAGACCTTACATGTGTTATAAGGTCACAAATTCTTCCCAAAACTCATGATACGGGACAACATACAGAACATATTCATTCAGTGGACCCTTCTAAACCACACACTGACTATGTAACTTCTGGCAACAGGTCTCAGTGACTCAGGTGAACACTTCTAACCCTAAGTGGTTGGGAGAAAGAGGCGAATGGAAAAGAGAGCTTCTTTTTCCTTCTTCTGTGCAATTTTTTTGAACAGTTCTTTCTCTGAAGTATTTGAAATTCCTAGCTCAGCTATGGCTTCTTACTGTCTAGTGAACAAGGCCAAGAGTATAACCCTAAACTTCATAGCTTGACACCCTCAAATTAAAAGCACTGGAAGTTTCAAGGACCTTGTTAATGGCACTCTGCAGTTGCCTGGCCTAACTGTGAGCAGCACTAGAGGCATTAGAGCTATCATGCTGCAGACACAGGAAAACAGGTCTGCATCACTTAGCAACCATAAGGGTTAGACTTTCAGAGGAAAGATTTTAAGAAGAAAAATTCTGGACTGATAAAACTTGATTACCTAGGACGCTCCAGAGGAGACATCCCAAGTTTCATAACAGATAAGCCTACCCCCATTTACTGTTCTCTTCCCCATCTAGGAAACAGTACTTTATTTCCTCAAGTAAAACATACACCATACAGGATTTTAAAAGTAAGAAGTTATCTTTATGACCCAGTGTTGCAGTGATATTAAGAATAAACTAGTCACTGCATTATTTAAATACAGACGTTTTCAAGTCTCCATATACTCTCTGCCATATTTAAGTCACCTTCTTAGAACAAAACGTGAGTATTTACTGCTAAAAATATCAAAGTGAATTTATCGAGTTCTCATTCAAAAAAAGAAACGACTAAGCTCTACTTATATTAAAATCACTTCAGGGAAAATTAAGTACAGGATGTCTTTCTGTTCCAGCTCAGGAAAAAACAGGCGACACCAAGCAGAAATTGTACTTCAGTCAAAATTTCTCCAGACCCCATTAATCTCTGTATATTTTTGCTGTATCCCTTCTCACCTATTACCAACATTCAGTTATAACTTCAATATGCATCTTTGGTACCAGCTCCACAAAGAAAGCATATCAATCAATCTGCTATATCAATATTACTTTTCAGCCTTCAACCTCCTGCACAGTTACACCGCTGCTCCCGAGACTTTACCTCACGCTCCTCTTCAGTTCTAGTCCCGGGCTCCGATTACATACACATTTTTACCATACATCTACAGTCACTGCTGAGCCTCTTCTGACTGTTACATGAATGGTCATGTAGCCTTGATAGATGGATTGCAGTTCCCCAGGCAGAAAAGATAAGTTATTTCACTCCTAAATCAAGATAGATTTTAACCCCAGGTATCTACAGATATAACATTCCATTTTTCTACTTCTGCTGACAATATTAGATCATTTCACCAAAAGAATACTTTTTTGGTTGTTATGCCCTCTCCCTTCCTTCCTCTTTTGTCATAAAAGCAACTCAGCTGAGGAGGGACAGCCAAAGATTCCCTTTTTATTACTGGCATAATCATCATATAACCTTGATTCACGGTGTGGGCAAGATCAAAGATGTCAAGAGTATCACCAGATCTTGTTACACACTTACCGCAGAGCAATTATCACAACCAATATGAAAAAAAAAAATGAAAACAATTAGATAGATTGACAATGAAGTACCTTATGGAAACTAACTAGCAGCAATGAACGATGGTTGACATGAAAACACAGCGCCTTAGTGCACTGACTCACTAACCCAGCTGAAGCTATTGCATTCCTGAGAGGCCTCATGATTCTGAGGTAAGGACTTCTCAACTTAACGTATTGCACTAATACTTTTTCAATAGCTCTGTCATCAGAAACTAACCACCCACCACACCAAATGGTTTATACCACACTATTTATATGCTGCTTTTTCTCTGACTCAGTTGTCTCAGAGAGCATGCTTTCTTTCAGTTAAAAAGCATTTTTTCTAGATCTTTACCTCTCTCCACAAACACATACCCTGCATACTTCATCTGAATCTCCAGTCTCTTAACATACAACACAGCAACATCCAGTCTTCGTGTTTAACTTGACCCAACAGCACAGTCAGCTGCCATGAAGCTCCTTCTCTTGTTCACTGACCCATCACTGCACATTCCCAGATCAGCGAAGCTCCATTTCTGTGGATCACTGATTCAGCCTTACACATCCCCAGCACTTGGTGCCCGCTCTCTGACCCAATAAAATACCCCCCACACCCCCCCCCCCGGGCTTTTCCATCTCTGAACTCCTCATATTCTCCTTCATTCAGAGATCTGCAATACCAGAAATGCAATCACCTACTGTTCCCTGGTTAACAAGGAACAACTAAGTCAAAGTATTTGAACAACAATTTTAACAATAACTGTTTTAGGATCAGTCTTTCCATTCCCTTTCCTCCCCCTCATCCCAGAAATAATCACAGAATGGTAGGACATGCACAAGCCACAGCAGCAACAGATAAAGCCAGAATCTGGCAGCTTCCCTAAAGCAAAGTACAGGCCAGTTAAAACAGCTTTTCCCCCACACACACCATCCTCACTGTAACAAACCTTCGCATTTTTCCAGTGGTCCTATCCAGCTAAGCAATAATTCATACTTACTCTGCTCTGAGGATCCCTAATGCCTTGATGAATGAAAACCCCACAAACGGCAAATCTTCACCCGAGAAGCCTGCTGGGTTCAACTGGCACGTAGAAGATAAAACCCGCGAATTCTTCTCCGGTTCATCAAAATTTGAGGTGTCATCATCAGACTTGAGAGTAGGAACGAAGGGGGGAGGAGCTGGTGAAAAAAGCAAGAAGAAAAGACAAAATTCAGCTACAGTTCACTCTGCAACAGTATCACTCATTCAGTGCTTGCAATGGCACTGCAGCTCCTGCTTTTAATCTTGCTAACACAAGCAGACTGAGCTGCTGCTCTCAAATCGTATTACAGCAACAAGAGATTAACCCTTAAGCTACCAACATGGCTACCACTCTGCAGGCAGAATGTCTCCCACACTGATTAAACTGGCTTTTAGGTTGGGGATTTGGAATGATTGGGTTTTGGGATGGTTTTTTAGGTTAGGGTTTTTTTTTAAACACCTACATTGAATCAAAACAAAGCACCAGGCTAAGAAATTTATTACTGTAATATAGCTAAAAGTAATACAATTTGGATTCATCTAGAAAAAGAAAACGTCTCCAACCTACCCAATTAGTGACACTACATGAGAATGCAGCCTGATCCTTTGCTAGTCAGCTAAGGGACATATCTACCCCTTAATGATACCAAGAATCTTCCCAGCATGGGCTTCTAATCAACAGCAAACTGGTCTTTCTCCTGGAAGATTCTAATAAACTATAGCTACTAGAAGCTAATCGGTCTTCAGGAAGGGAAGAAATATCAGTAAGATTTTATTTCTCTAAAAGAGCTTGCTAAAGATCTGGAACTCTTGTTGGGACACCACTGCAGTCTGGCTCTGATACAATCAGCTCTGAAGAGAGGTATAAATAGCAGGAATTACAATGTATTTTACTATAATTTCTAAATTGGTACCACTTAACTTGTTAAGCAGTTGTTTAATTTCAGCTGATTTTCTCCTGTTTGCCTCAGTTTAATTAACCAACAGAACAAAAGACCAAGTTCTTCTCAATGATGTGCAGCACCCAAGCTACCTGCTGGCTTGGCTACGTGTGTGAAAGGAATGAATGCAAAAGCCTGCTGTGCAATTCCTACCTCATTAAATCCCATTTTCTAAGAGAATTTTTTATTTATTTATTTCATTACTCAGGTCCTCACTCACTGCAAAACTACTAATCTCTTTTTTGCTCTATAAAGGAGACAGCTCTTCAGTCAGCAACTAGAACACAGCCCATTGTCACAAGCTGATGGAAGTGTAGTGTGCTAAAACCGTTACCATGGATCCAGTATAGATCTCCTGTAGCTGAAGGGCTGATGAGAATTGAAGAACCGGGAACAAACATTCCAACCCCTGCAGTGCAGGCTCCCTGCTCCTCACTCTCTGCATGCTCAGAGTTTAACCCTACCTGCCTGCATCGGTGACAGATGCTGATGCTTATCTGACTGACACAGGCAGAATGAGTCACGGCTGGAGCTTGCTAGCTCCCTCTAGGTTGCCAAAGCCTTTCACAGCCCGCTTTTTAACTCTTAATTCTCTACACAAATGTACGCTTAAACTACCCACTGGACCAGCACTAACAGCCCCTCAAAAAAATTAAAAAAAAAAAAATCTGTCTGTATAAACCGCCAAATCACAACTACACACGCAGGCTTTGTGAGCAGCTCCCCAAGGAGCCGTTCTGACGCTGCTCCCCAGCAGGGAAGTGAGAAGAAATTCCATGAAGCAGCTCGGATGCTGCTCACGTACAGTAGTTCCAAGTACATTAGAATGAGATAAATGGGGAAAATGCACAAATTAAAAAGGTTCTGGAGTAAGCAGTTTTATGTAGTGGCTCCAGAACATTTAAATTTTCTGTCAATATCATGAATTTATTAATTTCTGCTATTTTATTGGTTATAATATAAATGTAGATCCAATGTAATGCTGACGTTTACGTACTGTAAACATAATTTGGGGATACAGATTGTTGATTAGGATCTGTATTTTTTTTAAAATTCACTTAATGTCAGGATAATGTCCAGCTACTCTTTCATATGCTCTTAATGATTAAAACCAGAGAAGCAACAGAAAACAATTTGTATCATCTGTAATGCAAATATAAGCCCGAAGTTACATAGCAGAGAAGGAAAGTTCAGGAATTAATATTTTTTAGTTTAGGACCTCTGCTGAAAGAACTTTGCACGTCCTCTTACAGGAAGGGGTTGCTGCGGGGTTTTTAACATTGTCTTTGAAGAGAGATACAGTCTATGAGGTAAAGGAATAAGAAAACAGCAAACGATTCACTCCGTCTGGGGCAGTCTAGAATCTTTCTTAAAGAGGTAGCAAAAACCAATATAGCTGCCTTTTTATAATGGTGTAACAACTGCGTTTTGTACTCCTCAGAGTTGGACAGATACTTCCAGCTTAGAAAGAGATCCAGTGCCTTACTTCTCACCAGAAATGAGCTAAAAAGATCTTAAGAGTCATCTTCATGCCCTTGCAATTAAAAAGAAGCTCTTTCCTCTGACCAACAATAAGAATTCATAGTCAAACCACATGCATAAAAGAAAACAGAATTTAAATATACCTAAGATCAGCATGCACATAAAAAGATGAAAAGCACTCAATAGGGGAGCTACGGATGAAAAAAGAAAAACTGAATGCGAGATGGAGCAAACCTTCGGGGCCAGTGGGAAACTAGTTTAAAAAGCACAATGTTTTACACTACAGTTTCCTCTACTCTTTAACAAAAGATGTGAATGAAGAAGAGAAATTAGACACTAGATTAAAAAATAATGAAAAAATCATTTGCCCTCTATTTTGCATTCACTATAAATCAATGACTAACAGTCCAAAAACTCTGCAACTTTGCAGTATAGCCTTGTTACAATGTTCATATCAGGAAATAGTAGCAACTAAAAAGAAAACTTGGAAACAACAGTCATTCAACAAAAACACCTCTAGATGTTAAGCAGTTCTGAACCGTCCACAGTGATTGAAAATGAGAAGCAGAACTTCTTCAGAAGTTTCAGGACACTGGAGAAAAACTCACTTAGGAGTTAGAGGGAATATTTTTAAGGAAAAAAAAAAAAAAGCTAGATCCACCCTGTCTAATTTTGTTAATTATTTGGTAGCTTTTTCATAGTCCTTTACTCCTAAGACTGAGTCCTTTGTCTGATGTCCAAAATATCTACAGAATAAACCTAGTAGTTTTGTAAAAACAACCTAAAACAGATGAGCAATTTTGTTCCCAAATGTAGGTCACATGGTGACATAATCTCTAGTTAAATTATTATTTCTTGCCTAAAAATCAGAGGACTGTCACACAACGATAGTATTTTCAGAACATGATGAAGATTGGTGAAGGCAAATACACTGATGTGCTTATCAGTTGCTTCTTTATAGGGAAGAATCCTTTAGTAGAGGTCAAGCTAAGCCTCTGAGAACTAAATGTTAAAACCATGCCATTGCATCTGACAAGGTGAAAAATTTGCACTTTTTTCAGGCTCACCCAAAAGGGAGGCAAAACTATTACTCAAAAAGACAGTAAACTCAATGCTTCTACTAGTACAGACTGGTTGGGTATAAAGACCTTTTTTTGCCTCCGATATGTTACGCACGAACGTACATGTTCTGTTTACCATTTAAAGTATCTTGTAGAGAACTGCATGTTTTAAAAAAGCCAATTGCTTGCCTAGATACCTCCCCACTTGTGGAAGGATGTAACCCTCTTCCATCTGTTCCAAAGAATGACTTTCAGAGGAAAAGGGGGTGTTGTAGCTTGCTAAGTTTAAAAAAAAAAAGAATTTAAAAAAAAAACCCAAAACCCAAAACCACCACACATACACTGCGGTACTTTAACCAATTTATCATTAAGGTTAGATAAAATGTCTTTTATGGAAATAAGCTTTTTTTTTTTTAACTCTGCAGTAGTGTGCGTACTTATGATTAGTTCAACGAACATTGCCTTAATCGGGTCTTTTCATTCTTTCAAAATATTTTCATGCAAATTCAGAAAAGAGATACTGTGTTTCCCCTGGGACAGTGAAAGACTTAACTGAAATAGGAGATTTAAAGGAAATATAGAACATTTCTTAAGAATAAAAACGTGTCTTTTCTTGATCTACAAGGTGATCTATATATACTTTCTGAGGAAAAGCATCCACGCAGCCTTTTTAAGTAGGTTAGGCATTACTCTTCCTCAGGCTTTAAGAGGCCTATTTGAGTAAAGTGCTATGGAAGAAAAATAGAAAATAGCAGGTCCAAATGATGTAATTTAAGGATGTTTTATCTAAGACCACTTTAAAAAAATGCATTATACTAGTTCTAACTAATCTATACGATATTATCTTAACGTCTTTTCTGTTCTGTCAAGGCAATGATCCAGCGCATACATTTCTGTTAATAAAAGTGATCTTCAGGCTGACACGAAAGTGATCTCTAGTTAGAAAAACAAGTCAACACATTTTTCTGAAGGCAAGCATTTAAATGAAACACCACAGTGTTTAACTGCTAACATATTGAATGACAATGTCGGGTTCAGAAGGATAAGGAAGAGCTTTGGAGTTATGAAGAATGGGATTTGGGTTCCTGCCTGTTCAATACCAGAAAACAGCCTAAAATAAAAAAATAAAAATAAAAAAAATCAGTCTTCAATGCTTTCTTAAGTTCTTCTGTTTGCACAAGACAATAATTCTTTTCCTCTCATATATATAGTTTCCTCATGCAAGTCCAAATATGCCATTCTATTTTCAAGACCTCTTGGACCACAGTTACAAAACAACTCCTAAAATGCAAGATTCTTTATGCTATACAGACATATCACTTAGATGACAATAAAAGTCTTCTGACCCTCTCTCAGCTAGCCTTCAGCAGGCAGATTTTTGGTTCCAAAGTGAACAGCTGATGTAATTTATGGATTTCAAATAATAAAAAGTGATTAACAAAATCCCCAAATTACATAGAATGCAACCTTGTTGCTGGTAACTCAAGTACGTCATCCTCCATTCTCTACCTCTGATTTTAGATACTTATCAAGTACTCCAATAGTTCTGTTATCAACTTTTCAGTTAAAATACTGATCATTTAGCTGAAACACAAATATGTTTATTCTAAGTAAATAAATTCCAAAATATTTTCAGAAAATTCTGTCAAGTAAATCAACACAATCTTTCAAAAGTTTTGCTTTGTTTTCTTTTGTTTAGGGGTGTGTGGTGGTGTCTGTTTTGGGGGGTTTTTTTTAGAAGTTATTAAAAAGCAGGAGTCAACAAATACAGAGAGCAAAATCCAGAAATATGTTTCAGTACAATACTCCAAGGAAGGGGAAAATTACCAGTTGAAACCTGACCTTAGGTTTAATGGTTGGATTCTGTTTCTGTAACTTAAGAGCTGCTTCGACAGAAACATGCTACTTGAACCCAAGAAATTTGGGAGCTTTTTTAGAGGCAACTATCTTTTGGGAAGGGGTTTACTTAAAAGTCAAGTGTTTCATAGGTTACCATAACAACAAAACGTAACACTGAAAAAACCCTTAATGACACATTCTTGACCAAAATCAGTGCATTAAGAATGGTTATCCTGGGGTTCCCAGCATGGCAATTTAAATACCTGCAAGGCAACGGTACCAATTTTTTCCCCTACCTTTCTCAGTCTGAAATAGAAATAACATCATTGCTTTTATAGACAAGAGGAAAGTCTGGCTGTGCTGACACTGAATTTAAGAATCATAGAATCATTTAGGTTGGAACAGGCCTTTAAGATCATCGAGTACACCATTCCATTCCCCCAAAATCTTTGGCCAGATTAACTTGAGGGGTGAGACTCTTTAGTGTAAATCCTGTGAACTCTTCCAGCACTCACTAGTTTCCCGATTTTGTCAGGCTGCCATTGCTCCAGTTAAACACCACTATCAGCAGAGGTCAAGATAAGAAGGAAACCTTTAGCTTTTAGATAGCCTGGGCCAAACCTGACAAGGGTTTTGAATAGAGTGACAAGCGACACTGCCCTGAATAAACCAGCAAATGGAGAACCACTGCAGAGAGCAAAGCAATAGGTGATACATTGAATCTGCTACCAAAAAGCAAGAATACTGCTGTGTTTTGTGCTAGTTACTGTGGGGTTTTATGAAGTATGAGACATAACAACCAAGTCAGGGGTCAAAACTGCATGAATCTTCACAGTAGGTAGGTCCGGATATTACAAGGAATGATGCAATCCACTGGCCAGCTGCAGACCGAAATAGGATTTTTAAAGTCCTGAATGATTATTTCAACATTATAACAACATCAGGGCTGCCTACCAGCTTGTCCATCAGTATCACTGTTGTCACGCAAAATGGCAAAACACTCAACTAACTTGTGCAGTTGTGTGAATACTGGACAGACAATTGCCAAGGAAACACCAGAACACATGCTCACCTGCCATTTTTTTCCAGATCTGAGATAACAAGATACAAACACAATACAAAGATTTCAGAAACGGAAACTGGTGGCTTAGGCAGGGTCTGGGGAAAGTAGGCAGTGCGAGCTGAAGTCTGGCAAATGTATGCTAAAATGATGAAAAAGACTCAAAGCTCAATGGCTCTCAAAGGGCAGAAACAATGGAACTTAACAGAACAGCAGCTCCACAAGTTCAAAATTAATGAATCAACAGAAATGTGAGTAAACATTCTGTGGAGCTGACAGCTGAATTGCTGAGATAGTCATCAAAAGTAGCAGCACTGGCTTAGCAATTTGTCATGGAAAATGGAGCACAATCATTGCTCTTACAGCATATTTGATAAAGAATATAAGGCAGACATGTTCCTTGCCCAGATAATCTTACAGTCCATATAATTTAAAATACTTTCCAACACAAGTCAGGCACTCATACATAGATCATAGACGATCTGTGAAATATTTGCTTTTGCCACGGAGTTGGTGCCTCAGTACTTCCAAATACTAAATTCCATTGCTTCCATAGTATTATAAACAATTTTCTGCATAGGAGATTATCTGTTTCACTGATTTTATTCCACTCCTAGTTCAATGAACAGATTTTTGACCAAAAAATTAATCATATATTAGCCATATTAACTTTGATGAAAAACTCCAATGCCCCTATGACTGCTGACATTTTATCACCTACAGGAGCTAAAAAAAAAAAACAAACAAACTTAAATGAAGCTGTATCGCAAGCAAGAACATACCGATGTGTTTTAATCTGAGGAAAGACATGGAAAGGACCATTTTGATTTTCCAGTCTAGTGCCTCCAGCAATATAGCAATTGCAACAGAAATTCACAGAGAATTGTATTAAACTTCATCTTACCTTACAATTTTCACCTGCGAGATGTTAACATATCCTATCCAAAACCAAAATTACTTGTTTTGTTAAAAACACCTGCGCCAGGACACAATCCTGTTTCATTATGAATAATTATTCAGATCAAACACAATTAAATACTCACATTGTACAAAGCTTCATGTTTCTTTAAACAGGAATTGTTTATGAATGCAGTATTAGTCTACTTACAGTTACGGATATTATTCCAGTCAATTTTAGAAAAAAATGGATGGCAGCAGAGTCCCTCATAACCCAGCCTTTCCTTCTGCCCACAAAGCAGGCTCTGGATCAGATCAAGAAATTCACTACTAACTTTCACATCCTCTGGGAACTTCAGAAATCTCTGCATTAGAAAGAAAAGGATTTCTGCTCAGTAGGGGAACAGTCTCAGAACAGTAAGATTCAGTTTCGTTATTCTGAGATATGTCAGGCACAAAGGATAAATATTTATAGCATACAAATAACAGTATTGTGCATTTTTTCACAAATAGGCTTTTACATGCATTTACTGCAGCAAAGATAAGAATATAGGAAAAACCACACCCAGTCAGACAAATGGTAGACCCAGATCCCTATCTTGTGCTGAAAGGCCAATGGCGTATATCCATGGAAGAGTAAAACAAGACACTTCCCCAGAAAATTCTCTCAAACTTCCAAGGATTTTGGCTTAGGATTCTCTGAACCAGGGATGACGTCTTTGTGTTTGCCAGATCTCAATGGATTCTTCTTCTACAAATTTTTCTAGTCACTTCTTGAACCCATATAAACACTCAGTAGCTGCAAGCTTGCAGCAAACGGCTCCCCAGCATAATATGCTATA
The DNA here is from genome assembly GCA_013398815.1 of Ibidorhyncha struthersii. Taxonomy (NCBI): domain Eukaryota; kingdom Metazoa; phylum Chordata; class Aves; order Charadriiformes; family Charadriidae; genus Ibidorhyncha; species Ibidorhyncha struthersii. The sequence goes on along the minus strand of VZSZ01006035.1, from coordinate 637,363 downwards.
TGAAGTATCCTTTCTTGTTTGTAATGTAGTTACTGCTGGTTACTGTCATTTGATGCCCCTAATTCCCATATTAGAAGAGACAATAAGCAACCACGCTTTGTTCGCTTCCTCCCAGCTAGATGTGTTTTTTTTCTTTTTTTTTTCCTTTTTCTTTCCTACTAGCTTCTACAATTCTATGTGCTGTTTTATGAACTGTTATTAAGAACTAAAGACCATCACTAGGTAAAGTTGGGATACTTTTTCCTTCCTATATATTGATTTAAATTTATTTATACTACATTTCACATGACGTTTTAATCATGCAGACACTCAATATCCTCAAATATCAAATCTTTCTGCAGCTTTTCACAGCTAGCCCTTATCTTTACTATCCAGAAGCACTTAGTAAGATTCAGAAACTTTATTAATCCACAATTCATCTTTTCAATCCCTTTTCTAGATTATTTTGGAAATGCTGGAATTATAGTTGCAAAAGATGAACAGCTAAATCTTTTTTAATTCATGCATTGAAGATGATTATTTTTAGACACCTGTTACAAAAAATAACTTGATGTATACAATACAGAGATACAAAACCAATATAAAGCACATATTCTAAATATTTTACGAACACAACAAAGTACGAGACATCCACAAGCTTCTTTTTTCAACTGTAAAAACAGCCTTTAGTTAAAGCCTTTTTACTCAAGAACATGGAAGGAGTTCTCTCTACCTGGAAGTTCATGATGTTATTGAAAGTTTTTGCTGAAGTCCCTTCAGCAAACGGAGATCTTCCATAAATCATTTCATATGCAATTACTCCTAGGGACCACCAGTCACATTCTGGACCATAAGAAGCTTTGCCATCCCCATTCAGCCCTGTTAGCATTTCTGGTGCCATGTAGTCAGGTGTTCCGACAGGTAGCTTGGCATTTACCTAGAAGCAAAGATATACACCAAGTGAAATTATAGCACTTTCTCTTCATTGTGATCTTAGTACTAAAACATTTTTTTTTCTTTTCTTTTTTTCCTCTTCTTTTTTCTTTTTGTTTTTAAAATGAGACACAATTTTCAGCCCTTCAAGTGAATTTTAAGTAAGTAATTTTAAGCAAGGCTGTTAAGCAAAAAAGTGCAAGGTTAAGGAAACTGCTGATAAACAAACAGACAGCAAGCTATTTGGTATGAAAAGAGTCAAATTATCAGAGCTAACTGTTACTAGAAAGTACAAACAGCTAAAGTAGAAAAGCAGCATTCTAAAAACCACAGGATTACGAAACTAAAAAATGTTTTAAGCACTACACACACTCTAGCACTACTGCTTCAACTAGTATTAACAAGGACATCACAGCTGAAATTGCAAAAATAGTCAAATTTAGACATAAATATTCCCTGCCCTCATTCCATTCTGTGTCATCCCTACTTTTTTACCTTGTGTTCATGATCAGCAAAATATTAGTATTTTAATTTCTGGAGTGCTTAGAAAAGGTAATTCAGGAGCCAAAACTGCAATCATTTTTGCACTGAGTGGCATAAAAAATGAAACAAAACTGCAGGCAGACTAACACAAAAACCTGAAGGTGCTGAAAAGATAATGTGAAGAAAAAATTTAAAAGAAAAATGTAATGAAGAGAAGCACTGAAATGGGAAAAACGGGGAAAACAAAATATTAAGAGCCACAACACTAAGAAAATGCTACAAAAAAATAAAAATTGTAAAACAAGACAGGAATCTGACATAGAACTGCGTATTCTCACTTAGATATATTTTAATTTCAAATTAACACTGGAAATTTTATGCAGTTACCTAAATTTACAAGCAACTTACAAAAAACCTCAAGCGATTCACAGCTTTGAATATAGTGCTTTCTGGTGAATAAAGCCCAGAACATTGGAATGTGAGTCATTTCAATCAAGAGCTCCAGTCTTCAACACTATGCCACCTTAGTTAAAACAAACACAATTTTCAGTCCAATTATGAACAACTATAAGTCCATGTCTTTCTTTAAACACAGCATTAAACAGCTGTAAGAATCTCTAGAAATATGATTTTGTATTGCAGTGCAGCACCATGAGAAAGTAGACTTGCCTTTACCTTACTTGTGTATTAAAATTTTAATAAGCAAATATATATCTACTGAGAGCTGCAAAAGATAGTTGAGTTCATGTTTGAAAAGCCATATATAAATAGAAAAACATCATTGTGAATAGAATCATACAACGGTTTGGGTTGGAAGAGACCTTAAAGATCATCCAGTTCAGCCCCCCTGCCATAGGCAGGGACTCTTCCCACTAGACCAGGTTGCTCCAAGCCCCATCCAACCTGGCCTTGAACACCTCCAGGGATGGAGCCTCCACAACTTCTCTGGGCAACCTGGGCCAGGGGCTCACCACCCTCACAGTGAAAATTTTTTTCCTGATCTCTAATCTAAATCTGCCCTCTTCCAGTTTGAAGCCACTACCCCTCGTCTTATCACTACATGCCCTTGTAAAAAGTCCCTCTTCAGCTTTCTTGTAGGCCCTCTTCAGATACTGGAAAGCTGCTATAAGGACTCCCCAGAGCCTTCTCTTCTCCAGGCTGAACAACCCCAACTCTCTCAGCCTGCCTTCATAGGAGAGGTGCTCCAGCACCTATGAGATAGATTCCATATTGGACAAGTAAGGCAGAAGACCAAGGTGTAAATCAAGGAATAGATATAGTGCTAGTTTTCCCTTTTTGACTGGACTATCCAAACAAGCCACAGACAAAGTTTAAATCCACATTATTACCGTTTTGTTTACTGTCATTTTAGCAGCTGACCCAAAGTCCACCAGTTTAATGTGTCCTGTTCGGTCAATAAGAACATTCTCTGGTTTGATATCTCTGTAAGCAAGAAGAAAGCAATCAGTACCCTTCCATCAGTTCCCCACTGTCACATCTAGATAACAGGATATCCCTATTCAGCTACACTCAACCACGTGCTCAGTTGCATAAAACCTTAACAAGTAGGAGTCTTATTTCCAACTGTTGTTCTATTTCCAAGCAAATATGAAAGTAGTGAAGTTCCCTTTATTTCATGGAAAGTTAATAATTACTGAGAGAAGATGGAAAGAGAAGGTGGTTTCGCACCTTGACTACATTGTAACTGAGTTACAGTGAAGTATTACGTAGCTTTCTTCCCAAATTTCCTCGCAGCGTATTATTCTGTATACCTTTCAAATCCAGACAGCTACCCTGCATTAGAAAGCCACAGCCTATGGACTAAGAGCAGCCACTACAGCTGCTCGGAACATAAAAAACTTCGTAACATTTCGAAAGCCTCAGAATAGAACAAATTTATTAACCACCAATACAATTTGAAAATGCACACAGAAACAGCTTTCAAGCCTTGATATGATCTTTAGAAAACTCTGTGATATTTAACTACTCCAACATCCTATACTGCCTTGTTCATCAATCAGCACACAACAAATTTGAACAATTAGTGTATACTAATTTCCCGTACTACTTGGCGCTAAAAGCAACAAAGGAAAATCTCTGGTAAAGATTTTCATTTTTTTATAGCGCAACATTAAGGCTTCTGTTTACTAAGCCTCCAGAAAAATATATATAACAATCCTTTCTTGGTATTAGTTTGAACTTTACATCAAAGTTAATGCCTTTAGCTACAATTATAGTTGGACTCTGATTAGTTTCCTAATTTTCTCTTCTGATACAGCATGTGAAATACTGTCCTGAAAGAGGATGGAATATAAAAAAAAACTACAAGAATGCATCATTCCAGAACACTTTTTCTGGAATGATACTGGTCAAATAATATGTGCAACGCAAAGCAATGTTTACCTACCGGTGTACATAACCCATCTGATGGACACTGTGAATGGCTAAAATCAACTCTGCAAGATAAAACTGCACCATACTCTCATCTAGTTGGTCTTCATATCGGTTTAAGAGTGACAGTAAGTCCCCTCCAGGCTGATATTCCATAACCTACATAAAATTTTAAAGGAACAGATATAGTTCATATATACAAAAGATATTCCGTTCAACTCCTCCATATTATACTGGACTGTGGCATGTAATGCAGGAAAATTTACAGAAGATGAGCACATTTCAACCACCACATTGTTCTTCAACATAACCATGGCACTAGTGTTTAATAGAGGAGAAAAGAAACAAAGATTAAGCATTACCAAGTAGAGATTTTTCTTGTCTTGAAATGCATATTGTAACTGTGGAATCCATGGACTGGTGCTCTGAGATAATATATTACGTTCTTCCTCAAAAAATGACACCTACAAAAAAACAAAGTGTTCAGTTATATCATGATGAAAATGAGTTAGAATACATTAGAATCCCCTAGTTTTAGAAAGATTTGAGTCTGTGCCAAAGGCTCACATCGCAAAAAAATTACACAGAAAATATTAAATGCTATTTCCTTGTGATGTGCACCTTTAAAAAAGTAATTTTACTCCTTTGTGTTTTCCGTTCCCCTCACACCTTCTGTTGCCTAGCTTGCTTTCAACTGAGTAGTCCCTGCAGCAAAGGCCAGCTTCCCTTTCAAACTGGTGAAGCATCTCCTAGTCTGGAGTGCAATCTTGGTTGACCTCATCTGGACTGATCCTAATGAAATAAAAATAACCTCAGAAGGATCCAACAAGCAGAACAGAAGCTAGAGCAACTATGGGGTAGCAACTTACAGCTAATTCAGTAATAAATTCATTGTAAGGTATTAAAATACAGACTTTCTTGAAATCATCCTCTAGCTACTATTTAATTATACAGATGTGCAGCCAGACAACAAGAAATTAAGAGATATCGCAAGTTCATTTAGATCAACATTCCCTACTTTCACTGACCTATGCTCAACAAGACTAAGCAAGTGTCGTATTGGTGGTAGTATCACACTTTGCTTTCTTGTCAACCTATGCCATAGGTTCATTCTCCGCCTCTGCTCTGCCCTGGTGAGGCCACATCTGGAGTACTGTGTCCAGTTCTGGGCTCCCCAGTTCAAGAAAGAGAAGGAACTACTGGAGAGAGTCCAGCAGAGGGCTACGAAGATGATCAGGGACTGGAACATCTCTCTGATGAGGACAGGCTGAGAGACCTGGGTCTGTTTAGCCTGGAGAAGAGATCTCATCAATGCTTATAAATACCAAACGGCGGGTGTCAAGAGGATGGGGCCTGACTCTTTTCAGTGGTGCCCAGTGACAGGACAAGGGGCAACAGGCACAAACAGGAACACAGGGAATTCCACCTCAACATGAGGAAAAACTTCTTTACTTTGAGGGTGGCAGAGCACTGGAACAGGCTGCCCAGAGAGGCTGTGGAGTCTCATTCTCTGGAGATATTCAAAACCCGTCTGGATGCATTCCTGTGCAACCTGCTCTAGGTGAACCTGCTTTGGCAGGAGGGTTGGACTAGATGATCTTCAAAGGTCGCTTCCAACCCCCACCATTCTGTGATTCTGTGAAGAATAATTTTAGTCTATCTTCATTTCTGATAGCCACAAACAATGCTAAGAGATCTGAGGAGCAACCTAACTGCACCATATATTGGGAACAACTGATACAGGTATTGCTGTATAAATTTACAACGTCTTTCGTGGAGTATCTCTGTCCTACTTGTCATCTCATGTCAGTGAAAGATTAACTTCTGTTTCTCACCAAAACAAGCAACTTCCATTATCCCTTTTTTAAGTTTTCAAGTAACACATTTCTCAAGCTAGTGAGAGGCTCTCCGTAAAAATCCAGTCACCACAGTTTGCCTTCACACCCACTCTTGACATTCTACGTCGCTCTTTAAAATAATAAAAAAAAAAAACTTAACGAATAGAGTGCCTGAAAATTCAAGCCATCATCAAGCTGATCGATACCGATCCGCTATTTTCTTCATCTGTTTTCTCTTGTCTTACAATTAGATGGCAAGCTCTTCAAGACAAAGGCCATTTTTTGTTTTGGATGGCACCTCACGCAACGGGTTCATAGTCTACGACAATAGCTTTTAAACACAGCAAAACTACACACAAATATCTAACTTCACTGAAATGTAGGATGATGCTTCTCAAGATATACTTTTAACTTAATTCTAACAGTAGTGACAAAAAGGAACCATTCAACAAATTGTAATTTATCCATTCTACTGTCGTAACATAAAAATATACATACATGCTCCTGCGCCAACAAGGACTCCTTGCTCATCACCTTCATAGCATATACATCGCCAGTAACTTTCTCTCTTACTACTTTTACATCTGCAAAGTGACCGCAGCCAACCACACTCTTTACTTCAAAATCCTTCACACTGGGTTGCAGTTCCCTTAATTCAGCTATAGTCTCTGCATCTATAAAAATAAAATACTTACTTTTACATTAGCCAACTGGCATTTCATAACAAACACAACATCAAAAATGAGGAATAAAACAAACAAAAAACACATTTAGTTCCAGGCTCTCAAGAAATGTTAAATCATTCTAGAATATGCTGCTTAAAAAAAAAACAACACAGTATGCATAAGTACCAGAATGCATAGTTAAAACTGAAATGTGGTACATACAAAAGAATCAGGAAATGTTAAGACAGTTCCCATAGCAACCATAATTCTGCCCCATTCATAACATCATAGGCTGATAGCCTCTTTTGTTTCTAATTTCTTTCCAACCATCCCTTACCAATACAAAGTGTATTCTCTAAATACAAGGGCTAGTCAAGTGGCAGGGTTTTCTCCTCTGCCTGTGGGAGGCACTAGTCTATTGTCTAACAAATAACCATAGACATTTATTTCAGATATTCAGTTCAAGTTTTCCATTGACTAGTTTCAACCAGTATGTACCGTGATAATCAATTGCTCACTGTAGATTGTTCTGAAAATTCTTCAGACTAGCACAAAATTACTCTCCGCTAATAATATCTAGAAACTGTTAGAACTATTACAGAGGGCATAATAAGTTATTGTTAACCAAATGCCTTTCTAGTATATCTTAATAGAAAAAGCGATGAACATTTTTTTCCCTTTTCCCCAAAAAGAATCCAAGCACATTATCAGGAAAATATTTACTCCATCAGGAATTCTATTCCTGAAGCACAGAACTACTATTTACAAGATACACTGGCAAAATTCAGGTAACACATGGAATCCAAAAGACTACTTCAAGCTGAAAGAGCCAAGGACTACCAAGTTCCTTTCTAGATTTTTTTTTCCTCATACCTCTCTGAGGAAACTTCTGACATCCTTCTCTTGTGTATACTTGAAGCTTTGCTGTATGCAGTACTCAGCCACTTTTAAAGAAACTATAAATACAATATATATATATATTGTCAACTATAAATACAGAACAGACTAAGAAGCATGCATATTCGAGTCACAGCACTTCAAAAGCCACTTGCATTTGACCTTTCTGGACCTGAACAAAGCCTTACTGAGATTGCCAAGATCCCCTTTGCGATGTTGAGTCTGTCCATAAAAAGTCGTGTTCTCGAAGTCCTGGATTACAATTATTAATGAATCAAAGCAACTAAAGCATTATTTAAACGTTCAGATTCTTAAGAAGTGTCTTTTAAAATGACACCTATAAATTAGTCTAAACGAACTTACACTTCTTGACAAAGTTGCCAACGTGTTTAATTTTCATTAAAGCAGGGTTTCTGCATTCTTCAAAAAGAACGAACAAAGAATCAAGGATGACTTCCCGGGAGAGAGGAGACATCTGCTGTTGAGTCACAAAGAGTGGCTTCCCCTGGAAAAAATAAGAAGCAACAGCAGATGGAGTCTCAGACAACAATGAAAAGCCTCAAATCAATAACATATGTATAGAACAGATTATATATTATCCATTTAAAAATCACTACTTCAGAAATTAGACAAATGATACAGAAGTGTGAGGTAAATATATCAACTCACTAATGTCTATCTGTAATAGCTGTTACAGGTATTTTACTTTTAGACAAAGCAATCGTTTGAAGATATTTAAAGTTCAAATCACAGCTTTCTTGAAACTATCTACATCCTACTGATGACTCTGATCTGACTGGCTTTTTTCTTGACATTGTACCATGTGGGCTTTTTTCACGATACAAATAGTTTAAGCGATCAACATCAATATTAGCTCTAGAAGGAGAAACTGCTGAACCTCAGATGATCAAATAGCAGCTGGTCAGGTAAATACATCTCATGACAAACTCTCACCTGCATCACCCATGAAAAAATTGCCAATTACAGGACACAGAATGCAATATTCCATCTTTACGCATGAAAATCCACCCAGACTAAAACTTTAACAGATAAACACAAGACCAGCTACTGCACACTGAACTTTGCGCAAACTAGAAACACACTTTGAATTTCAACAAGTTATCCTCCTCTTTTACCCCTTCCTCCCAAGGGCCACACAGGCACACTTTGAACGTCCACACGAACAAGCAAAACTGTCTGTTGATACACTGGGCAGGGACACAGACAAAACCAAGATCAGCTAATCCCAGGCCAGATGCTCTTTACCTGAAAGAGCAGATTTAGCCGAGAAATTCGGCTGGTGATGGGCTCCATGGGTCCTGCCTCTACCGGATTTCGGGTGCTGCATTTAAACTTCAACATCTTTAGAGATTATCTTGTACAAAAAAAAGATCACCTGAAAAAAAGAACCGCGACTTTCAAGCAGAAGCACTGGAATACGTGACTTTTAATTTAAAGAAGGGTATGAGGCGGGGTATAATTTAAGCAACACTTATATTTCCTTGGAGACAAAATTTATTAAAACTAGGAAGCCTGAACGCGTCCGGAGTGTCACAGCAGTTCGTGTGTTTCCTGGGAAAGGCGGGAAGCGGGAAAGGCTGCTGACAGAAAACGAACCCTGACGGTGCTGAGCCCCCACCGCAGCCGGCGGCGTTCGCGGAGCCGCTGCCCGCGACACAGAAGCCGGCACTCCGCACCGGACCGCCGCGGCCTCCCCGCACCCCACCCCCGCAGCGCCGCTCTCCCCACATACCGCCCCTGCTTTACCGCCATCCAGGTTTGAAC
>VZSZ01006035.1:608264-628034 GCA_013398815.1 Ibidorhyncha struthersii | reverse complement strand
TCTTAATAGTTCTGACTGGAACTGGTTCAACAGTAAGATCAGACGTCATAATTGGCAGCAGCTAACTGCCAGGTAGGGCAGCCAGAGGGGAAATCGTTTTCAGAAGCTTTAAATTTGCTCTGGAAAATGCTTATTTCACCTTTATTTCCCAGATTTTTTTTATTTTTTTTATTTTTTGGTGATAGCTGTGGCCATTTTTTTTCATATATAGGGTAATTAGCTTTCAAGTGAAGCATTGGTGAAAATGTTCCAGCTCGGCATCCAAAGTGCCTACATGCCATCCATCAAAATGCTGAGTGGAGTGCAGCATGACCTTGTTTAACAATGGATTGGTAAGGTGATGTCAGAGGAGAACATCAGCACGAAGCATTGATGCTATCTGCAAACATCAGTTATGCAAAACAGAGGATGCTATTTCAAAGTACAGTTCTTTGTTACACAGTGTCTTGGCAGGCTTTGAGCTGGTAACAGAAATCTAGGTGATGGGGTTCCATAAAAAAAATAATCATGTTGCTGTGTAGTGACATAAGATGTTTTGCTATCCAGCAATCATTTTAATTATGCTAATACGGGCTTGGCATCTAGCTGATAACGTAATGCACTGATGGATTTATTATATTATGACTTTATACAAATCATTTTACAGATTTGTAGTTCCTTCCACCTCTTCCAGTCTGCCACTGGAACACTGACATATTCTTGGTGTATTTCTTGTCTCAAACTTGCATATCTGCGTTCATTTCAAGTTATTAAACCTGAAAGACTTTTAAAATCTAATTTATTGTCCACCACCTGCACTGCCAATTTGCTTTTTGGATTCCGCTCAGGACACTGTCATTGTCTCTCTCACCCACAACTGCACTGCACAGGAGAGATCAGCTCTCAAAAAGAGGTGTGATAAAGAGCTTCCTTTTCATAAACTGGTCATTTTTCACACTAGTGCATTTTAGTAAAATATCACATCCTTCCTTGATATTTAGAACCCTCTCATGTCTAAGGGTGCTCTGTCCTAGATTTTGGACAAGTCTCATTGTCTGCCATCCAAACTAAAGGGAGAAGGCTCCTCTGCCTTTCCCTTTCTCCAGCCTACCTTCTCCTGCACAAATGCCATTAGCCCCCTTCTCTTTCAACTGCCAAAATTACTGTTAAATATCCACACTGTTTCTAACACCACTTGGGAAATTACCGTATCTGTACATTAGTTTAGATTTAGAAAATGGGGGAAGCAGAAGAGCTGGGTTCTCTTTCTGACAGTTCGTTTCCATATTGTGTTCAAATAACAAGGTGTGGCTGATTCCATCTTCTCTGCAGCATGGTGTAGAAGAGCTGATCCACAAACTGGATGAGGAAATGGGTCGTTAAAGGTTTCGTCTCACCCACATTAAGCTACCCTTTCCCTTCTACAACATGCACACTAGCTGTGGGTCTCCCACACAATATCCCAAATTTGACCAGCCGGGAGAGCTGCTTGGCTAACAAGTCTTCCTTGGTTGGATACCCGGCCTCTCAGCTGCCCAGCAGCTTCAACAGTGGTCTGAGTTTAGTTGCTATGACTTTCATGTTTATAACTTAATTTTCCCAAATAGAGATTTCTTTCTTTGCATACTGTTGAGTGCTTGCAAGCAAGGAAGCTGGCTGTTAAAAGCATTGTTTGGGACAGATACAGTTTTCCTCATAATTTAGGTGAGGGCTCACGTTAGATCAGTTCCCTTTAAGAAGGCACTTAAATACATATTTTGCTAGAAGCAGCCTTGTAGTAGAAGGTCACTTAGTGTTTTTTCTTCTTTGTTGTGGTGTAAAAGACTCACATAAACAAGAATGTCTACCAGCAAAATGAAACAGTAGCATAAAAATACAGCTGCACCAGAACTGTTATCAAACATTAAGAAGAGAAGCTGAAGTGGCAGATGGAGGGAACAGAGGAGACAGAGAAAAGCTGTGCAGTTTCAGTGGTAAAACCTCAGTACCCATTTCTGATGTCTCAGGTAAAAAAAAATAAATACCTTTTCAGAAGAACATGTATTTTGTTTTTCTTTAATTTGGTGATCTGAAGTCTTCAGAGTGAAAGTGGTGACTCCTTCATACTTTTGATATTCTTATCAAGAGCAATCATAGTACACTAGTTCTTCGCCTTTATAATGGGCAAATTATATATCACTTCTTGACCTTGGCAGCTACTCCCGTGGATAACCTCCTTTCACTTGAAGAATCATCAGCAAACCTGCAATTGTACAAAACAAGGGCTTATTCCCTACTATTAAATGAATAGGTCATTCAAAAGCATAACAGAATAAATAGCTCTATGATTTTCCCTAAACAGGTCCCGTTATGGTGCTCAACATGTTTTGACGTCTCACCGTGCATTGAATTGGTTACCATCTGCTTGGCATTTTTTGATTATAAGAGTAGGGGTTTCCCTTTATTTCCTTGGCCAAAATTTTCCTCCCTCATGCTGCTGTATAGTGCGCCAAAGTAACCGTGTTCCAAAGATTGCTTGTCACTAACAGCCTTCAGGCTTGCTCGGGGTCTAAGATGCTAAGTGAATGTAAAAGTAAAAGATCAGGCATGCAGGTATGCCAACCTTTTGCCAAGAACCTGGCACTCAGATTCTCATCCAAACTAACATCGCCATATTTTAATGGGCAGAGAGGTGCCAAATCCCCCCTCCAACACCATCTGGCTGTGAACTTCTGTATTTAAGGCAGCATCACCCTTAAATGTCTTCATCTTTGGAGAAACAAGATACTCGTGACTGCTCCCAGGATGCTAACTTCCTGAGATTTACATATGGCTAAAAGGTAATAAAAAAGGCTTGTGCTATCACAATTCTAAGAGCTAAGCATGACCAAAAAATCCTAATTTTTGTCCTACTGTGGAAATCTCTTCAGCTCTGTTGTTTCCAAATTTTAATGCTAATCCATTCATGCAGACTGGTAGCAGTTTGCAGCCTAGGCTTCCAGAGTATGTGGATCCCAGAAATACATCATGTTCTTGAGCAGTTCTTTTGTTGAATATTATGGCTGGCCTTTACCATAGCTAATCTATATGCGTATGAAAATAAAACATGGATTATCCCTTATCAGCTGTATTCCTTTTGCTAACTCACCAGTATTTAAAAGATCCTGTAATAAACCAAGCTCTTCCTTTTTTTTTTTTCCTAGCCCTAACCCTCATCATAGCTGAGTTACCACCTTCTACATCAAAATACAGGGTTAAACTTGGCTGACTTGAATACTATCATAAACCCTTGCTAACAGTAGCTCTCATCATTGCTTAATGAGACCTAAATAATCCTTAGATCCTGGGCACATTTTTTCCAGTTTCTTTTCCCAAACTATCACCAAATATCGAACTTAGATGTAATAGTGATGCACAGATACAGGACAGAAATATTTGCATAATACATCTTTAGGAATAACAGTTACGGAAGAGCTAAGTAAATTCCTTTTCAGAGAAAGATATGAAGGCACAGAGAAATAATCACCAGGAAAACAATTATATTGTCTTTCCTTCTGCAGTATTTTTAATTTCCTCCTTCAAATTTTGGAAAAGGATCACTCTGCAATCATTCTCCTAGGATAAGCAGAAAGGAAATGAAACTTTAAAAGACTTAAGTGGCTGTTGGGTGTTTCTTCCATGGACTTCCACTAGAAGTTAGGTACAGAGCTGCATCTGATAATATTCTTCAAGGTTATTATGACTGAAATATTAAAGGCTTTTTTGTTTATATTAGCAATATGCTAACAATAGTATTATATAAGTGCTAATATTCACTGGGTGTTTTTTTTATATGTTGTTTTTATTTTCTTTATATTTACAGAAGTAAAAGCCACTAAAATAATGTTTTAAATACACATGGTAGCCTTCCTATTAGATATATAGCCATCATCTATCTTTTTATTTATTTCTAAAAATGCAAACAGGCATGTGTGATGCTCTTCAGACATAATCCCAGTTCAGAGGATTCCTCATTCCAGCACACACTGTTCAGTGACTAGCCATGTTTTTCTTACCAAACTCTCCTAACATTACAGCCCTATGTTGAATTTCTCTGTAAGCCAAAACATAATCATGCTAAATTTCTGGTTTGACCAAAATGAAATGGTAACCGAATTGGGTCACTAACAATCCTTTTCATATGTAAACGGAGCATTTAACCACATGAAATTGAAGTGCTTTTTAAATCCTAATTGTCTTCCACATTAATGTTTTTTATGTTTATTCTAAAACAAATATCTAATTACTTACCGGAGAAATAATTTATTAATTTTCAGATGTAGTAAAAAGCAAATGATCTTTTACATATCTCAGCTTCAGGCTTCCTTTGTGCCATCACAGAAACACCTCTGATTCCGCAAAAATTGTTTTACAGAAGCAATTTATTAAACCTCACGATCTGTCAAGACACATGAATATTGATGTCTTCACATTAACATCTCCTGGAGCTGCTGAAAACTAAATTTGTCATGATTTAAAACAGGAATTATATGTTGCAGAGCAACAAGTGACAGGGGCTTAATTAAAGCAAAACTGACGCAGTATCTGAGCAACCAAAATAAACATTTTGTTTTAAATGTAGCTCAAGAACTACTTGCATGTTTTTACTGACATGGAAAGGAAGGCAATGTTGAACTCTGTTTTAGAAGTTTAAACCTAGAATGGGACAGGTGCAGTTTATCGTCTGGAAATTGCATATAACAAAATACTCAATTAGTCTGGAATTTAGATAGAGTAATCACGTAAAAGATGGCCACAACAAATGGTATTTTACCTAGATTCCAAAAGAAGATATGAACTGAGATACTTTTATAGTGAAGATACCAAATTCTTTTGAGAGCACAATTAAAACTTATTATTAGAATTTAATCCTACATTGGTCCTAGGATGAATGAATTCTAGATGTTCACAGGAGGACTTTTTCCTTGCCTTAAATCAACAAATCCACAGGAAAGACACCCTTTAGTTTACTACAACAATAATTTGCCTGCTTGTGGTATGGTCATCTGCGCTTCATTGCTCCATGTTGGAATTCTGTTTAGAAACCTGGCATTCCCCATGCTCCTGTGGGCTGCAGAACATTGTGTATCCTGATTTGCGGTGGAAGAATTTCTGACTCAATCAAGTCCACACACTATATTTGGAAACTGGAAATCTGATTGTCATCAAGGGAAAGTGCCCAAAAAGATTCATTCTGTCTTAATATAAGTAGTAGGCTCTTAGTCGATCTCTGTCCCTGAGATCAGCCAGAAACAAAGATGTGCCAGACAGACATCTCCCTATCCAATATTGATGAGTAGCAGAGCCATGCATACCCATAAATCTTTTTGGCTGACTTCCAGAAAGGTGGAAGAATGTGAATTAATTTAGAAGTTAGCTAGATGGTGTTGAAAGATACTTATATGTCGCTATACCATTGTGATTTGGGGGAGAACAGGTCTAGTTATTTTTTTGAGTTTTCTGGAATAAACAAGGTTAGATTGATGTTGAAATTTAGACTGTGTAACAAAATGGCAGGCAGCCATCCGGGGAGGGAAGCATCATTAAATCGGTTTTCCGCTGGAGTGGAAAAACTCCCCTCTTTTTTGAAACAGGGATGCTTGTTAGTTTTGTTTTGTTTTTTAAATAGGTCAGTTCAATGCCAGTTGCAAACTACAATTCAGTTGGGAAGAGTCTGCTCATATCAGATCCACACACTGAGGCAATTCCTCCAGTCCTCTCTGCTGTAGAAGTCATTGGGAGTATAAGGTGCTTTCCTGCAGAGTTCCAAGATTTGTTATCTAAAACCAAAACAAAACTACTCATTCTTACCTACAGTTGAGTAAAACAAATACTATCAGACTGAAGCATCAAAATTAAGTATTGGAATAGATTAAACAAAAATACGTCTGTTAAAATTATGTAAGCTATTTAAAAAAAAAAATCAACTTTGTACTAACTCTGGTGAATTAAGATACAGAGGTAGACTTGGCTCCTTCATATAACTGAACTTGAAATAAATTCTATCTTGTTTCTTTTGAAGATTTATTCAAAAATTTCTGGTAAACAATAATCTGTGCACTGCAACCTTGTAGGTATGGTGGCAAGAATGAATAGGGTAGCAAAGAACAATAACAGCACTTTGTTCAGAGTATAAATAAAAGCATCAGATGAGGCAATGACAGCTTTAATGTAGAAGGACTCTTCCAGGTAAGACTAAAAGAAATTTAGATATGATTGCCTGTCTATTTTTTAATTTGGAATCACGATTTTGGTACTTTACAGATTTAAGATGTTCTTGCTCTGAGTGGGTGCATTCATTCCTGTCTTGAAGAACTCAGCAATGACAGCCTACATGTTACTTTATTTAATTCTTCTAGAATTAGTTCTATACTGTTTGCTTGGAGGCCAAGAAATATTTTACAGTGACTATTGTGGGATTCTGATTTTTAAACAGCTTTTCCATGTTAAGAATTGTGATGAATAAGTGATTAAGACATAACACTGACAAACGGTGAAGTAACTTAATGTTCGTGTAGGGACTGAATGACAGTTTCTAGCTGCTCTGGAGGTTCCTGCATGGTCAAATCGCTATTTTGGAGCGCTGTTCACCATTCCTGATGGGCTATTGGCCTGGCTCACGTATTCTTCTTCAAGCAGAAAAAAAACCCATGGTGGGAGATTGTTGCAATAATGAAATGTTCATGGTCTGCCAAGGAATTGCATTTAGCCACTTTGAGCCAAAGGCTGGATACTAAAATACAAGTCTTGAAAGAGGAATGGAAACGCCATGCAAAAGAGTTTCTGTGGAATAAACATTTCCTTAAAAAAAAAAAAAAAAAGGCTTATGGCTACTTTTCTTTTTTTCCTGCGTTTTTAACGTACTGCAGACGGACTTAAAGTTTTAAAACTCACTTTTTAATAAAAGGTGTGGTTTTGCCACTGTTTCAAATTTCTCTATAATGGTATAAATTACATAAGTACTACGGTAGATTATTTTCTACTTTCTGCTCTTCCCATCACTCAGCTATCCAGTTTTCCTAAGAGCTGTGAGTCTTATGCATCAATTCCCTGAAATTTTGAAATGGATCAGATGCAACATTTATAAATTGTGCCAGTGGATGAAAACAGCTAATAGCAATTACTTGCTTGAAAACAAAGGGAGAGGTGCAGACTTGGTGAGGCATAGTCCAAATTACAATTCTTTAACCTTTTAAACATGAAGCAGAAAGTAGTCAGCTTTTCATATCAAACAATTATCAGAAAAAGCCTAATAGCCAACCTCAAAATGGAAAAAAAAAAAAACAACAACAAAAAAATCTATGCTAAGTAATTATTATTTGCTACAAACCTTTCTAAAGCAGAACACCAGCTACCACTTAAAATCTTCCAGAAGACAGCAGTAAAAGCAGCAGAGGCGGCTGGGTTATGCATCAACTCAATCCACCATGAACAGCTATTAGGAAATAAGATTTTACATTTTATAATACAGGATGCTGGAATAAAAAAGCAGTAGGCCAGAGGCACAGACAGGCAATGCTGGCAGTGGTGTTCAACAGCAGAGTAGACTCTGCTAAAGGATGCCCATTCTAGAGCCAGTCTTCCCACCTTGCATGTAGCCTCTTGGGGAAAAAATGCCATCTAGACATTCAAAAGGATCCAATCAACAGACTGATACAAGGTATTTATAAATGATGAAGGTGCAGGAACAAATCTGTCTCACCACCCTGTCGTCAACTGCCCAGCTGTGGTACGAGCAGGAGGACACACAACTGTGACAGCATGAATTGGGAGTACCAACAGATCAGAAAAAGGCAACTGCTAAATAACATTTTTCTTTTCATCCCTATCAAGTCTTTTGTAAGGGGCTATTTCTCCCCAAGCTGCATATAAATTTTATGTTGTTAGTAGATTGATGCTGTCTCTCTTCATCCGCACAGTGCTTCATGCCAAAACCACAAGATTGCAGGACTTCAGTCGTAAAGAAAAAAATAATCAATAAGCCTGGGCAGCTTGTGACGCTTAGTGACATATTTTCACTGCCTGTATGGCTATATTTTAATTTAGACAAAAATAGTTAACAGCGCACTTGCATGCAAAAAGAAGTCATCTGCTTCTTATCTAATGTGTAATTCAATAATCCCTATAATTGATCTTCATTGACAGTTTATGCAAGCTCACTCACCCACACTGCACATATTGTGCTTCCTGACATAATTCCCAACATAGGCTATGATATTTCAACAGAGGAAGCTCGTTAAATCAGGTCAAACAAAATAAAGAATCAGAATCTGCTTCAAGNAAGGCTCTCAACTATTCGTATTTTTGTAATGGACTAAAAATACAAAAAAACCCAGTTTTGTTAAATGTTGATATGCTTCAAAAGAAAAATACATCATCATTTTTTCCCTAGATGACGGACTATTACTGTTGATCAGACATAGCTACCAGTCTTTATTGTTTCCACATGGTTTGATTTTCCCTGGAAGTGCCATATATATTCTAATGATCTGCTGAATTAAAAGAATTCTAAATCAGTTCCCAATTGATGAGACGCTATTTCTGAGATAGGCCAATAAAGGACATTTTCTCTCATCTGAAAGAGTGATATGTAATTTCAGAGAAACACAAACAATAGATGCCTTTTCCATTTACAATAATTGTAAATAAAGAGGAACATAATGTTTCTGTTTTATAAACACAATCACTCGCCTAGCCAGCATTCTCCAACTATTTCAAATTATTCTTACTCTCCAAAGAAATGAGATATAGGAAGAGTTTAACAGGCTAACGACTAACAGATACAATTAATGGTACCAGAAAGCTAGACAAAGTTAAATAGAAGCAGGCTAAAGTACTAGACACAAAAGGCTGGAAGATCATTTCCAGAGCATATGCTAGCACAGGGGAACCCCTGGTTTAATTTTCTATAAATACAAAGAAAACTCCAGCTTTTTAAACAAAGCATTATTTGAAGGTTAGAGTGAGGCACTTTTCCAAAGATGTAGATTCCTTTATTACCGATTCTCTTTCCAACTGTAAGACCTAATTCTGTAGCAGTTGAGCAAATGATTCCCATTAATAACCTCCTTCCCCCACAAGCCTTTTCCCCCGTCAGCTGGGGGTAGGCTTCTAGACTATTAACTGTGCTGCTGAATGATTTTGCAGTTTCTGATGGCTATAGCACTTCAGCTTAGTTATGCTACACCTTATTGAGCTAGTAAGTTATCAGGAGAAAAAGGGAAGCAACCAAGGGTGACACGTGCAGACGCAATAAAAACCGCAGTAGCCCGCTCTTACCTTTCACGCCCACAGCAAGTTCCTAGGGAGGCTTCTGCACAGGAGAGGGATGTTGGTGTGCTCCAAAGAGTAAGACAATATTTCATGAGCTCTGCAGAAGTATCATTTTATGTGGAAGCATCTTCTTCTTCCCACAGAGTAACTTCTGAAACACTAAACAAACAAAAACACTTGAAGGGCAAACCCATAAGTACTTTCATTTATTTGTACATAGGTTACTCTTTTTGAGTTAATACATGGAGTAAAACTGACACAGCGTGTATCTTACCTGTCAGTGATGCCTAACAGCACAAAACTGACCCAGGGAGTAGCAAGGATTATGAGCTCTGGGCCAGACTGTGTGGCACAAGCAAGCTGTATAGCCTCTTTTGGGAGGATATTCAATAATGCTTTGGAAGGTAGTTACTTCCCTCCCTTTTGGCCTTTGCTGAAATTTCTTCACTTATACATAACTTTGGGGAAGCAATATTCATCTGTCTATGCAACGTCTTTGAATTAAAACAGGGAGGGAAAAATATAAGTTAATTAAATTCTTCACATAAGACTACATCTGACACTAACCTAAATGAGAATGATTAAAATAGGCAAAAAAATATATTCATCTAATCTAAGATGTTCTTTTAATAGTAAAGTGTTTCTGAAAGAAACCAGATATCCAAATATGTGGGAGATAATGCAAGCTAGCAATACTGAAATAATGCACGTAAGAAGACTTTTGATGATGATTCTCTTCTTGCCCAACAAGGCTGATTTCATGCGGTTCAAAAGATCTTGTCAGGCAAAGGTGTGGAAGCTTTATAAAACAACCTGATTTCCAAGAGAGAGGAAGATCACAATCCAAAGCACGACAGGTATGAAACGGCAATCAGCCAAACTGAGCTCTGCTGGAGAAGCTGGATTGCTGTAGAGTCATAGTCTCTGCATCTAAGATGAAAGGCCGTCAAGTAAGCAAAATATGCACACAATCTCTCTATCCTTTTACAACAGCTTGTCAAAGGATTCATCAATCCCAATTAATAATATTTGGCTTCACGTTTGTCACATCTCTCATTTGTCACATTACAGGTCACGCTGCTTTCATACACCCCATGGGAGAAGTTGACTGCGAACTCAGACTGAAGCTGCACTAAATGTTCATAAATGTCATTTCCGATGAGACTGAGCTTGCCTAGCCTCGGCAGGCATGGAATGTTATAAAGCAAATTTTAAAATGGGAAACAAGAATAGAAGATACTTAATTAAGGTAATGTTCATGTCTGAATTTCACCCCCATATAGATCATGTGTGGGTGAATATTAGATTGAAGCAGTTAACTGAATGCTGAATATGTTAGCGACAAATATGGTCTATGCACTTCCTAAAGCGTCTAGAAGTATGAAAAGCAATAACATGGGAAAGGGAAGACAGAAAGACAAAGGAAACTTTTTATCTTAAGGTTTATTTTTAGGTTATATATTGAATGAAGGTTTCGCTTTTCCATAGAACACCCACACCCATGCAGCAGAGCAAAGATTCTGATGAATGTGATACCCAGAGTATCACAACTTTCCCCATGGTTGTTTTTCTCATATGATGTAGTTAGTTAATTAGATCTCCTCTGATCAATCATTGAATTACTGCTTCAAAAGGCATTATGATATGATAAGAGTGCCTCGCAGCAGTTAAACACTTTGATTTTTCTGTCCTAACACATTTACAGCTAGTGTGAACTAGGTCCTCCCAGCAGGAATAAAGAAATACTTTTTCTTTTTTAAATTACAAGACAGTTTATCTCACAATTTAAAAACTGACCAGTAAAATTATTGTAACATGGATTCATTCTCTCCCCTTCTCCTTTCTGGTATTTAAGACTAATCCCTTTCATATTTTCCACGTTTCTTATGTTTTGATCTCAAGCTCTTTGGAGCTGCGACCTTCTCTCTTGCTCATGTTCTGTTCAGCTCTTTTAATACCATCACCATTACACATCTGTGACTTCAACTGTGTTACGGAATCTCCTTCCTTGATCCCTGGGAGTCTGTCTCAAAAAAAACAGTAGTGTAGTCATTACAGGAAGATACTAGCAGGAACTCTTTTGTTATCCTCTTGTGACTTGGCTCTTGAAGAGAAATTGTGACCTAAGGGTTAAGACTGTAAGTCACAACTTCAACATGAGACCTGGCATTAGGGACTGTTGGCTAGTTACTGCCTTGGCTTCTCTTCATCCCGCTGTGAAAGGGGAACAGTAGTTACAGGACACTGTTATCCCAAGATTTGCCTCATTATAGTTTCTATGAAGAGCTTTGGACTCCTTGGAAAAAAAGACAGTATGGGAAGACATGGTATGTAGTTTTTTGAAAAGTCTGGTTTTGCTTCCTCTCCACAAGCAGATATCATTGCTTGTGTGATATTCAGGGATCTTTGCATAGTGCCGTACAAGAGGAGTTCTTATGCTAGCAGTAAAGCAGACAAATAAAACAAGCTTTCAAAGTCATGCTTCTGTTAGTGATACAAGTCCCCAAGCGGGGAGAAAAGATGCATTATTTTTTTTCAGCAGTATAAATGACGGAAAATAATTTACTTTTTAATCGTAAAGAAGGACATTCACCAGATGAAAGAGAGCTGAACTGTAGTATAGGAAGTGCTGCCGTTGCCTTCCCAGCAGAATAGTGCAGTCTGCAGGTAATTAAACAACAGAAACCAATACCCATAATTCAACAGTATGTCTTAGCTATTATTTGGCAATTCTTTTTCTCTTGAAAACTCTTATACATAAATATGAGCTTAAAATGGAAATTACTCATAACAAGTTTTATTTCATTGTGAATTGTTCTCATACAGCAATATGCAACCACATTTGTAAAAAAAAACCCAAATCTCTTTTACTGCCAGCCAAAGCTGACCTGCACTCTTACAAAGTCTGCTATTTTGAATTTGAACGTGCTACCTGTTACGTGGGCAGCAGGCCCCAGAGAGATGATACACCAGTCTGGCAACTCTGCATTCTGTGAAGCGGAAAGGTGATGACAAACCGAAGGAGATTAAGAAACCAGCAACTAGAAAGAGAAGACACAGGATTTTCATTTTTCTGGAGAGATTAAGACCTGAGTATTTTTATAGCAATGTTGATTACAACCCCCAAATTAAACCCCACTACTCAGACAAGGAAATAAATTGTCATCTGGAACCTCTTTTCCTAGTACTTGCAGTGTTTCCCACAGCCAGGCCAGCAGAGGAAAGAGAGATTTCCAGGTGCCCTCCAGAGCCAAGAGGAGGAGAGGTTCCTGCCCCGGACCACCCTGCAGAGCGACTTTTCCTGGGGCCTGGGGAGGCTGATGTCCCCGTGCGGCTCCTGTCCTGCAGTATTCACAGACACTACTTCACTTTCTGAAAGCTATTTCAGGAGGAATGGGCATTTTGAATAGAAGCCACTTGGACTTCTCAGACTTTATTAAGGACTTTTGTTACTTCTTTCATTCCTTTTTTAGTGTTGGTTTCTTTCTGAACACCTGTTTCAACCTAGAGGACTCTGTTCCTCATGAGCTAGTATTTAGTAAATACCATGAAGCAATTCAGAATTTAGTCAATATTAAGAAGCAATACTTGGCTTTTCCAGCTTGAACTGATAGGGGCAAGGTGAAAAACAAGAATGTTTCCAAGTACGATCCTGTTACCAGAACGCACAGATAGACATCTCTCCCTGCCTGCCCTCTGCATCTGGATGCCAAAAAGATCAGGCATTTAACTTCAGGCTTAAGATGAGCATGTATAAGGTAACAATGTTCTTTTTAGTAACTGAACTGTTTAAAAGAAACAGAAGTAAAGAAACCACTGTTTGAAAGCATGAAAAAGGAGCAGGATGCTGGGGAACAGTGCTGACTAACTCATGCTAATGCAAAGTCCGTCAACCATGTAGAATAAGCTTCAGCTAACCAGGAGCAACTTAATTACTTCTGCTCAATGGTTTTCCGCCTACATGTTTATCATAGTTCATGCTCTTGAAAAGTGCTGAAGAAACAGCTCTGGGGATGAAAGGCTGTTCCTCTCAAAGGTAATGGGTGCTGCAAAAACTCTGTTTGAAAGCTTCTGTGCTGCACGCACATATCCAGGATGCCTCCACCTGGGCAGGACTGTCTGGCTCCTAATGATGTGACAGTTCAGGCTCTGTGATTTTTTTCAGTGCTTGGGATTAGTAAATAAGGGGATCCCTTCACACCAGTTGAAAGGGTAGGTTTTGTTTGGATAAAATACCCCAAACCAAAAACCCCTCAAGGCTGCCCATTCCTTTATCTTAAGGCAAGAAACTAGCAGTAGATTGGAAGGAAACTCTGTGACACACAGCTTCTCTGAAATATTTAAATGATTGAACAGGACCAAGAGGTTCTTGTAGCAGATTGTCAATCTCTTGCAGTGTCCTGTCCCCCATAAATCTTGGTCTCAGAGGCAAAAGGACATATCCTTCCTGCTGCAGCCGCATGCAGCGTTGACCACAGCACAGCCAAGGCGAGGTTTCTGGAGGCCTGCAGATGGAACGCAGAAATGTTCTCCAAATCCAGCAAGGTTAGCACAGGGGTCACCTCAACATAGACAGGAACAAGCTCATCTTCTGTTGTGCGTATCCACTGGTCACACATTCTCTAATGAGAGACAACAACTGACCAGATCCTGCATGGATGCATAGGTGCTGGTATTTGCACCAAACAGTTATTAGGCCCTAAGGATTAGTAATTATACAAATAAATATATAGCTAATTAAAAGACACTTATCCTGTACTTTTTACTTTCAAACTTCTTGTTCCGAAGAAGTGAATCAGGCCTCTCTTCGGATAATTTATAGAATACCAGTTTCCATAACAACATAATTGCTCAATGAAGCAAAAACACCTGGCAGAGTTGCCATTATCATGAAATAATTGACCGCAACAGTGAGTGAAGGAGGCTGCATTAAAACCAAGATTGCTTCATGTCAACACGTTCAATTACAATCCAATAATGCTAGATCAAAGACCATCGTTCCTAACATGAGTCATTACAAATAGCAGCATATCCATAAGAAGCAGAGCAAGATGATAGCAAACAAATATTTTTCCCCCACAACAAAGCACAAAGTCATGTCTAATCATTTAATGGTTGCAGAACCCCATGGCCAACACCATGACAGGTAATTTTAGAACATAATGGTTTCCTATGAAGAAATACAAGCAAGAATATCTCACTCAGTTTGTGTCTTCATATGAGCAAAAGCATGAGCTACTTCTTTTTTAATAGGAGCGTTTATTCCATAAAGACTTGTCAAACATTGTCATGTTGTAAGATTCAAGAGGGAGTAACTCACACCTGCTGCTGAAAACACCTACTTCATTAAAAAAAACAGCCCTAGTCCAGATGTAGATCTATATCTACCCATGGAGCCATTACATCTTTACTACTTCTGTGGACTGCAGAAGCAGCAAGCCCAGGGCCAGGTTTGCGTGGAAGTGCTCAGACCTAACACCTCTCAAGTGGGTGTGCAGTGCCCACCCTGCATGGCCCCATCCCAGGTCTGCTCTGGACCCTGGTGTGCTCACCATGTCTCTGGGACATTTTTTGTTTCTTTGCAGCTTCTCCAGCTGAGAAAGCTTGAAGCAATGAGAAGGGGTGCTGCAGCCACTTTGAATAGAATATGTGTGTAACACAATGCTGAAAGCACATGGTGGCAATCCCCACAGCTGGCGCAAGAGTATGTGAGGACAGGAGCCCTCCTGGGATGTGTTGGAAGATTGTCCAAGTAGAGGGAGGCAGCTTGGACCCTGTCTGTGTCTGTAGACTACCTGGAGCATGGTAAGTCGAGAAGGAGCCCTAGGTGCAAAGTAGCATGTATGTCATATGGCTGGTCAGGGCCAGGTGTAAAAAAAAGTCACATTGCCAGTCTGGTACCCCAAACAAATCAAGCCGGCCTGATATATTGGCCACACAACTCCACTAGCTCCAGAGTAGTTCTGCTTGTTCCCAGCACTATCAGCTTTGTTCTGGAGAGACCATTATGGCATGCTTCCAAATTTCACACCTCAAAGTGATTAAAAGCTGTAGTACAAAGTATTTATGTCTCTAACTTACAGATTTCTCAGCACGATACTCATATGTGCCATATGACAAGTCAAAACTATTACCCTATTCTTTTCCCTTTGCATGCCTCGTTCCTTACATGCAGGCAGTAGGGTGAGCATAGTATGGTGTCGGCTCTGTCCTTAGGCAGTCCTGAGTCAGCCAGGACGTGCTTTATACCCTTAGCAGTCAAGGGATTTTTCCCCTGACTTCAATGTTATGAGTCATCTTGGTGGATGAGTGCTTTTTGTGCTCTAACTGACGTAATATTGATAACCCTGGGAAACAACAAACTTGCTGGGAACTCTGTGGGGATCTTAAGCCTTGGGAAGAATCAAGCTAGTCTTTTACTTTACTACATGTTGCTTGGCTAACACTTATAATAGCTTTCTTTTCCCTTCTGTTTAACCAGAAATTTTCTTCTCCCTTACCAAACTCTGTAAATACACCTTCCCATCTTGTATTTCCTCTACCCAGCACCAGGGAAAACCTGGGCACACACATACCGGATAGCTTTGGACATTACAGAAGCAAAGAGGAAAAAAAGGTCACACATGAGTCTTACCTCTGGCTTTGCGGTTCTGGCCTGCTTCAAAAGCAAGGCACGTATTTTTCTTTAATTATTCATTTGGGTGACTGCAAACTCTGAGCAAACTCTCTTAGGCTGCCTGCACCTCCTGCCGCCCATCTTGCAGCTGCAGGAGGCTGTGGTGCACTGAAACACCTCAGCCCAGAGGTACACAAACAACCAGAATAACTAAAACATTTGTCAGAAATAAAGCACAATAAAGCAAAGAGAAGAATAAAGTAATTAATCATTCAAAACAATGAGAGAGAGAGAGCATGGCAAAAGAAACCTGATAGCTTGTGCCACCTCCCCTGGAAGACTGTCAGCCCACTGACAGGACGATTAACAATGCTGATGGGAATTTCTCTCTCACCACAGTCCGCTTTAAAAGCACAGGACAATAATCTACTTTTACAGGTCTGGCTGTGGCTTTCCCACAATGTGTCTTTTTCTCCCCTTATTCTAAAATAAAAAAGGATGATCCCTTGCAGTGCTTGTTTTCTGAGTGCTGCCCTCACAGCTGAGGTGGAAGTATTGATTGAAGCACTCGAACGTTTATTGGATTTGTGGCTTTTCTGATGCGTGAAAAATGTTTTGTCGTGCTTAACTCATACAGTCCTACATACTCCAATATTTCTTGGTGTAACCACCAAAGATCCAGACCCTCCACCACACTTCCTTTGTGAAGAGACGAACTGATGAAATCCCTGGAAGGCAGAATATGAATTTCAAAGCATTGGTTTTAAGGATGTACTTGACCATTGGGCTTGAAGAGCCTGCACAGCTTAGAGTTCACCTCTCCTTGACCCTCTGGGGAGGACAATACACATTGCTATATCCATAGCTTAAGCTGGATTGCCTGTTTCAGTACCTTGCTCCTCAGGAACCTGTTTAGCAGAGTGAATTGCGCTGGCAGACTGCCATGAATGGCTCTTTGAGTGAAGTTCTCCAGCCATCCCCATGGCTTATTTACTGAATAGGGTAATGGTGGGATGAGGAAAAGCAAGAAGGGGAAATTACTTAGCAACAAAGTCAGTGATGTCCTTTTTCCTTATACAGGATAGAACTTTTTGCTACTTGCTTTTCTCATACAGCCCTGTAAGTTTTTCACCTGAACAAGAAAAGAATAATTGCTTCTCTTACAGGCAATCTTACACCATTCTCTAATATCAATGCCTTATTTTCACCCTAGTTTCCTAATACCACAGAGAAGGTGTTCATATGTCCTGGATAAGGTGACATTTTTGTGTTATATGATGACATCATTTTCATCAGTCACTTGCACTCAGTTCTCTGTGTGCTTGGATCAGTTTGGCCTTTTTGCATTTTCGGAAAGAATCATCCCTGTGGTGATTTCCATGCTGAAAGATAATTTGCACTGTACACACAGGAACCTTCTGTACTGAGAGAGCAGCAGCTACTGAAATGCTTGATCTAAATCTCCACAAGAACTACCCACTATTTGCAGTTCTTAGTACCTGAGTAGTGAAGCCTCACATCAGGCTTCAGCAGTGCAATTAAAAAAAAAAACAACCAAACTTGGTTTTGACTCATTTCCCTTAACTCATTCTTCATTTTTCTAGGCTGAGGTTCTCCAAAGGACATAACCAAGCCTAAATAGGAGAAGAAGAGCAGAAACAGGAGTGGGTGTCCACCTATGGACAGCAACTGTCCCAGCTCTCAACTGAAATACATTTTAGGATCCTAATGGATAATGCCACCATGTAACTACTCTAAAGAAACTGTACTGTTGTATTAACAGTTTTTCATGGATATTTGATTTGGATAACACATACAAGATGAAATACTAGTAAAGTAACATACAAAGGAGTTTTAAGAACCAGTAACCTAATATATTTCTAAAAAGTCAAATCAATAATTAAATTCACAGGACAATGAATTTATTTTTTTTAAGTGGAAGTTAATAACAGGTCATGTTGTGAACAAAGCTTTAATTCAAGGTTACTCTGGATAACTCGGTTATGTTTTGCAGTCAATAAGCCCCAAACGAGCATTAAGCTTGTATAGATGCCTGACCGAGATAGTTGCATATCTACAATACATAGCCACTGATTTATACATGCTTTTTCTCTCCATCCAGGCAATAGCTTTTTTCCCCCCTCTCTATCCTAACAGCTGCAGCTATGGGTTTTGTTTCAGGCTTTGTTTGGGAGATTAAAGCTATCTCAGTATAATCTCTTTTTGTTTTATACACTGAAAGAAGCATTAGAGATGAAAATTAATGCCACAATGGATTTCATTAATCACACCAGAAGGCTTGGTTTGCTGTAGTAGGCACTTCCAGCAGAAGGTGCTCACAATCAATTTAAATATTAAACGCCTTCCTCTGTTTAAATAGTGATGATCAAATCTGTGAAAGCATGGTTCCCGCGTCAGGGCAGGGGGATTCTTTTAAAAGGGCCAATACTGTTCAAATCATCTCACCTTATGGTGAGTCCCGCTTTCCAGAAACATAAGCATCAGTTGATTGCAAGGACAAAAGGTCTAGCAGAATCAGTGCCTGCGGGAATTGCTATGAGATAAAGAAGGCCGTCACCTCTGGGTCACCAGTGCAAAAGTAATCACAGTCGTAACAGCCAACAGTTACCATTGTGGTACTGGTGCTGGCAGGCAGCATGGCAAGAGTTACCGGGTCTCTGCCCAGTCTTTGGAGAGCAGGTGCTCACATTACAAAAAGCACCACTAGCATTAACTGATGCTGCCAGGAAAAGGGCCAAGCATCGACCAGTCCTGCTAGCTGGGCTGTTGGGGCGTATGCCACACAAAAGGCTAAGTCCCAGTGGCAGGTGGCCAGAGGGAAGTTTGCATACCCACAATTGATGCTCTACTGTTACGAATAATCAGCAGCTCTCTAGAGCCCTGGGTCTAACGCGAGGCACGAGCCAACCCCACTAGAAAACTGCATCAGTCATCAACCATCAACTGTACCAGCCAAAAACATCCTGGGACTGATGTGTTGAGGCAGTTGCCTACAGATGAACATGGTCTAAGTGAATCTGGTGTAGAAGGAAGGAAAGCAAGCCTCATGAAAGCAGGGTCTAAAGAGAAAAGCTGTAAAATTCATCATTTCTTTCTGCAGAATCTGGGAGTCAAAAGCAAAGGTTTCCTTAAGGTTCAGTCACTATTAAAGCCTGGCTTGAAATTAAAGCATAATCAGAAATTGAGGAAACACCGTCTTAGCAGATGTGACAACATAGAGTTTTACCCCACCTTACTCTGCCTCAGCCTCTCTCCCGTGGCAAGAAAGTGATGCCTGGATCTAAGGGGAGAGAAGGTCCACAAAACCTAAACTGAAAAACCAACAGGTCCCGCCCCCGGCAGAGTCTCCTCCCAGAGAGAAAAGTGCTAGAAGGAGAATTGACTACAACTCCCAACGTTCGCTGAGGCTGCTCTTAAGATAAATTTTATCCGGGAACATCCTAAACAATCTGAAATTGAAAGCAAGCCCCGGTGGTTGCTGGAAGCTGTAGTCAGCTTTCCAGGGGTGAACTACTGAGTAGAAAGATCCCGAGAGCTGCTCTCGTAACCAAGAGCCCTGCTAGGAATCTGGAGGAGCTGACAGCAGGAAGAAAGCGCTGTGCCCCTTCGGGGGTGCCAAGCTGCCTCCTTGGGCTTTGCAGGACACCCCACGGTTTAAGGGGGATTTTTGGCCTGGGCCTGCAGCAGAAAAAGCGAGACCCGATGGCAGCAGGCGGTTCCAGCAGGATCCGCACACAGTTGAGAAGCACGAACCTGTACACTCGAGCACGCAGCGCCCCCCCGCCCTGCGCCCCGAGCGGCCCCGTCCCTGCGTCGAGCAGCGCGCTGCGCGGGCGCTGCCGCCGGCGGGGCCCGGCGCCGGG